>VXAD01010620.1:203317-299051 GCA_013399195.1 Dicrurus megarhynchus
GCTCCTTTTCTTGGTGCTCCCCGCCCTCCCCCTCCCGCGCCCTTCCCGCCGCCGCCTGCGCCAGGCGGGAAAGGGCCGGCGGGTGCCTCTGCCGGGAGAACCGCCTGCCTCTTGCCCGGAGCCGCCGCAGCCGTCCTTAAACCGGGAGGAGGGAGGAAGGGTCGAGTCAGCGGGAGGCGGCTGCCGCCTCGGTCGCCCGGCCACCGGCTCGTAGGAAACGCCGCCGCGGTGTCCGCGCTGGGGCGGCACCGCCCGGGCCGTGGGTCGAGCGGCACAGCAGCCCCGGGCAGCTCGGACAGCCTTGTGATCCTTCGCCTTATCCCCTGAAGCGAGTCTGCTGCCGGGAAGGTAGAGCGAGCAGACGCCATGGGGAGCAGCCTGGACTTTTCGCTTTTCCATGAGACGCTGCTCTGTGGTTTTCCCTCCTTTGGTACCTCATTACAAACCAAGATAAAGGAAGAACTGGAAGGGAGCCTTGTCCAAAGTTAACACATCAAATCCCCGCAGCCTGTGGAGCTGTGCAGTGATGAGATTTTAGTTGTACCTGAGTATAGAGACACAATGCTGCAAAAAAAAGAAAAAAGGAAAAGTTGTCAAAGTCATAGCTTTCTGCAACGCAGAACTACTTCTGTTTTGAAAGTGATTGCTCTAAGCTTGAGACCCTTTCTGGAGAAATTTGCTCTGTGCAATTAATTGCTCTGTGTAATTAATTGTGCTTATTGAAGTGTAATTAAGATTTTTTTTCTTGTATTTGAGATTTTTTTCGTTGTTGTTGTTGTGGTAATGGCAGACATGCTTCTGCATTATTCCTGTCTTGTTTTGTTGTGGGAGGACTTCCCTCTGACATAGCTCATGAGCTAGTAATGAGTTGTCACAGAAAAAGAAATCCAAGGCACAGTTCTGATAATTTATAAAAATGTTCACTTGCTAATCTTTGAGGAATTGAAAAATTTTCTTTTCAATAAGAATGTAGAAAGCAGGTAGCTATTCTCTCTTTCATTAATTGTAATTTATTCGTTTTTAAAATATTCTGATTTTTTTCTTTTTCAACAAGTTCCAGTATGCCACAATTCGTTGAAGAGACTGAAATATAAACTCTCAGAGAACCTCCTTTTATTAAAAAAAAAATTTAAAAATAGCCCTATAAAAAAGCTCTTCATGCTTTTTAAACCTTAGTCTTCCTATTTTTAAGAGGAGCATTAATTCCATAACTGCAAATTGTGTCTCTCAGTACATATTTGCAGATATGTAGAAAGAAACATTTCTGAGGAGTGAACTATTACTGCTGCTCTCACACACAGGAACTCCGAAAACAGACTCGTGAGAATCAAAAGAGATGCATAGTCATGGAAAATCTAAATAGAATCTCGTGTCACAGACTGACATGCCCAGGCATGATTTCTAGGCCAAAAGGAAGAAGGTGAGAAGAGAATGCAGCGGCTGAGAACCTGCTTGTGTGCTGCAGCCCCAGTGACAGGAAATTGCCATCTGTCCCCTTTAGTCATTTACTTTAACTAAAGTGACACAGAAATACACATTCTCAGACCTTTATCTTAGATCTGTCACAGGCATTTGTGTATCCACTGCCAATTAATAACATCTATCGTAAGGTATTATATGTTGTGAAAGTTTAATAGGTCTAACTGCATTTGCAGCTCTAGCACAGAGACTTTCTGGTTAAGACCTTACTGGTGGTTAGGAACTTAGTATTTGAGTTACTTGCTGAAATACTATGGCATGTGCATGTAGAAGTTCATTTGATCATTGCAGTGACTGGTTCTGGCCTTAGAAATCTGGTCATTTATAAGCCATTAATCGGAATATCTGTAGATTGACACAAGACTCAGGAAGCCGAAGTCCAAATACCTGTCAAGATCATTACGTAAAGGCTATGTACGCAAGGGGGCACTTTCTGCTTGGGATGTGACGGACTTATAATACCATCATTTTGCTACTGGGATGGACCTGGGCCCTCATTTGACCTTCAAGGCTTGTGACTTCTTACAGGTTAAAGATGCCTCTGAATATAAATGAGTTACTATTAAAGGTCTGTCCAAGTCCTTAAGGGAGAACTAGCTTGAATCAAGTTTGACGCCTTCATTTAACGTTGCTGTTGTTTTACATGCACAATATTCCTGGCAGCAGAGCTGGGTACTGCTCGAAGGGCCCTGGCTGAAATCTGCTGGGTTAAATTCAGCCCCAGAAGGTGTGGAGCTCAGCATGTGGACGAGAGGCAGAAAAGCAGAGCTGGAGGGAGAGAGGCATCACGCCTGTGCTTAAGGGGGGTGCTAGAGCCCACTTTGGCACTGAGTACAGTAAGGGGTGTGAGTCACATATATAGACTAAGGTGGGAGAAGTGAGACATAGCAGCAGATGGGCAGCTGCGGGAGCCGCAGTGGGTGTGAAGGGACACTGGGTGCTGGTTTAGTCTGAGGAAATGATTTTTATTTAGACTGGAGAAGAGCTTTTCATGGGAGGTATTGCCAGTGATTTGGATTCCTCTGTACAATGATTCTTCTGTAATATGGAGACAAGAATGTTCAGGATTAACATACTAAACTGTTACACAATGTGATGAACATATATAACATAAAAATATACTTTGCTATTTGTTATATATTTTTATATAGAAACAGATTTGTTAAGCAATGCTAATCTTTTCCATAAGATGAATATACAGTATTGTAGTGCATTTTATGAGCAATTTTTTGTTCAGTGAAATAAACAAAAAACCAAATGTTTTTTGTAAAATGCAAATTTTAACTGGTAAACAAGTTATGAGTTAATCAGAACAGAACTGACACTGCATTTCCTTGCTTGTCTATAGCAGCTGAAAGAAGGTTGCTGATTATCAGATAAGATTGATTGTTGCAGCCATCATATATCATAACATGTTCCAAGATGATTTTTATATCTATTTTGATATGCACAGGTAATCTACTACAACTGGCAGGAATAAGTTAACAAACTGATTTCTAAATTTAAACACAAGTGCTTGTTCTTGAATGATTTTGTTATATAATTTTTTACAGGACCAAAACCCACTATCTGATTATTTATGATTTTGAATGAATGGCACATGGACTAATATATGTGTGTATATATATATATGTACACACATATATTCTATTTAACATGAATATTATTAAGAAGTACGCATTTCCATTAATTTACTTCCATTTCTTTCTAGACTTGTATGGTATGTCATGCAAGGTGGAGGTGAAAGTGCCAATTCTTTGTGATTAGAAAGCCAATACCTTTGACAGAGGAGATGGATAAAAATAAATCAACCGTCCTTTTCATCTCAGAATAGGAAATAGTTTTTAAGACCTTTAATCCTGTATGACTTCTTGTAATGCAAAAAATATGGTGAACCAAAGACCCAGTAGTTCCTCTATTCTCTCTCCTTTTCTTGGCTGCCTTTTCTTATGAGCTCAGTTATGATGGAAAATTATATTTCTCCATCTGTTTTGGCTGACATTTGAAAATTCAGGTCAGAAGATAGGAGTGAGGAAGAGACAGATCCAATTATGAGCTTTTATTTCCATTAAAAGCCAGACTGAGTCACCCAGTTGTTGAGCCATCAGGGAGTCTTTGCATACCGGTGTTCTCACCAGTGAAGGTAGTGCTGTACCCAGTGTCTGCTGCTGATGGTTTTCCAAAATGCTGGTGGCTTAGGTGTCATCTCCTCCCTCAGGAAACTTGGAAGTTCCCACCATTCAAGGACCTCAGGCTGCTCTGACCCTAGGCATGTTCTGCACCAGCAGAGGCAGTAGCTGTGACCATTTGACATTCAAGAACAGCCGGAAGAGGTTGCATTGAGAGTGATTCTGTGGACATGTGGCACCAGTAGCTGTGTCTAGAGTACAGAAGCAGGGCTGGGAGTGGGACCTGAACCCAGCAAAGCCCTTCTTCCTCTCCTTCTCTACTTGCTTTTTAAGTGTACATTCACTGTAATACAGAACCCCAGCTCTGACAGGAGGGACAGAGAGGGGTCACAAACAGACCACAGGTGAGTGGCTCACTTACTGACAGGGAAGATATGTACGTTGGAAATCATTCCACTAGAGGAAGGCATTGGATGTGTTTCCTGTTTTCTACCTGCTGTAGTTGCTTAGTGTTCTATCAGTATCATTGCTTTGTCCCTTGGCTCTGCCTTATCTATAAAAATAGTAGGGGATTTTCCTGGACTCAAATCAAGGAAGGCACCGATGATGTTTAACCTGAGGCTACAGGTTCGTAGAAGGGCCTCAGGTTTTTGGTATTTCCCATTGCCTAATTCAGGTGCAGCCCTGCTCAGGGTTGCAGATTCACGGAAGGCAGCTGACTGTTCGCCTAGTGAGTAGTGTAGGCAAGTGCTCTAGCTGGTTTGAAAAATCCCTTCTAGGAGCTGAGGAACTGGCATGGCCATGCCTCAGTCCTTTTATGGGTCTGATCTCAAGTAACCTGACAAAGGTCACATAAGGAAGCAAGTAGCTTGCTAAATCACACTGCCCTTGAATCAGCTTTGCACCTGAAAATCACTTCTAGCTGCTGCTGTTAAAAAACCTGAATCCTTCACAAAGGATTGCACTGGTAGCATTGCACCTCCATTATCTTGTTCAGAATTAAACTGCTGCCTGCATGCTGAAATTAATGGTCAGTTCTATGTAAAGTTCCAATTTCATTACTCTTCTCTAAGTGGGATACAGTTTGCTTAATGTCCCATACCACAAACCTTCTCTGCTAGGGCTTGGGTAGATAACTTTGCATTAAAGAGAAGTGAACAAAGAATCAATGTGTTTACTGCAAAACCAGTTAAAAATTATTAAAACAATTACTGAAATAATACATGGTGTCTCTAGAAAGCCACCATGATGGTTGAAACCCTGTCTTCCTGCACACTGTATCATATCTTCATCCTGCATAGCTCTTGATCTAAAAGCAAAGGGCCTATTGATATCTTTCATCTGGCTGCTGTAGAAGAGAAAAGCTGTGTGAAAACTCTGTCTTGTCAGGTTACCTTTAGTGAAAAGTGCTTAAGTACCTCTGCACAGCTTCTTTTGACTCATCCTAAGATGAATCAGGACCTCACAGCATAGGATGCTATTCAGACATGAGACCACACATCTATGCAGCTGCAATCTCCATTGATTCAAATTAAAGTCTAGAGTTCTTTGTTTCTTTTGTGGAATATCAAGAAAACACTGATACAGAACCATTCCTGCAAAAAATTCACAGGAAAAGATTTGTTGTTCCATAAAACTGTCAGTATTTTAACTTAAAGAGGGATGCATTCTGTGCTGTAAATATTCAGAACTGCTCTCTAGCGATTATTTGCTGTTATTTTGTTGTGCAGAATTGTTCAGCAGTGCTAGTTTCCTCCATGGACCTGCCACCTGAAAGTTTAACTATTGAACTGGCAGTGAAATAGAATGCCAGGTATCTTCTTGCAGATGAATGGTTTTCCTTCCTGATTTCCTGTCTAAAAACAGGACAACCACTTCCCTTCATAATTTAAAAATTTCTCTTGAGACCAAACACGGAAAATAAAAATTTGAAAAATAGGCTCTTATCTGGAAATTACTATCATAAATGTTATAACAGAAGTCTAAATATGACCCTAGTGATGTGCTACCCAGGGAATTCTGTAAGACTGTATACAGTTAGTGATAAAACCTATTCATGAAATATCCTCCAATGGAGAAACAAAATCAACAGATGGACAGGCATGACAGAAAAAAGAAAGTCCCATATTTGTTAAATTTTTAGCGCAGTAGTCCTGGCAAAGACTGCCGTAAACACTCCTAACTCATTTCATTTCTCTGCCCTGTACTCTTTAATCTAATATGATTGTTCCTAGATTATAAAGCCAGAGGGACCATTAGGTCATTGGGTTTGACCTCACGTGTGTTGCAGGCCATTAAAATTGTATTCATTACCCTTGTATTGATTCTAAAGACTTCTGCTTGGCTAAAGCTTGTGTTCCAGAGAAGCATGTGGTATTGATCTGAAGACAACAAAAGGCTGTGAATCCATCATTTCCACTATTATTAGTTTAAATATTATCCCATTGTCCCTATTAATTTTTTTTCCTTATTTCTAATTGGATTTTGTCTGACTTAAGTTTCAAGCCATTAGTTCCTGTTATGCTTTCCTACCTTGAACTGCAAGGCCTTTCAAGTATTGCTTTTTCCTGTGGTAATAATAAGCAGGTCACCTCTTGCTCATTTTAACAGACTTTACTTCTCACTAATAGCTATTTTTTATTTTTATGGAGCAGATCATCTTGACTGCCATCCTACAGCATGTAGAGGACAACCAGGGGGTCAGGCCCAGCCAGCATGGGTGTATGAAAGGCAGGTCCTGCTTGGCCAACCTGATCTCCTTCTATGACCAATTAACCTGCAAAGTGGATGAGGGGAAGGTTATTGATTTTGTCTACCTGGACTTTAGTAATGCATCTGACACCATTTCCCAGAGCATTCTCCTGGAGAATATGGCTTTCCATGGCTTGGACAGGTGCACTGTTTGCTGGGTAAAAAACTGTCTGGATGGCCAAGCTCAGGGAGTGGTGCTGAATGGAGATACACCCAGCTGGCCGCCGGTCACTGGTAGCATTCGCCAGGGCTCAGTGTTGGGATCAGTCCAGTTTAATACTTTTATTGACGATCTGGATGAGGGGATCAAGTGCACTCTCAGTCAGTTGGCAGACAACACTTAGTTGGGCCGGAGTGTTGATCTGTGGAGGGTGGGAAGGCTCTGCACAGGGATCTGGACAGGCTGGATCAATGGGCTGAGGCCAGTTGTATGAGTTTCAACAAGGCCAAGTGCTAAGTCCTGTCCTTGGGTCACAACAACCCCATGCAGCACTACAGGCTGGGGGCAGAGTGGCTGGAAAGTGGCCTGATGGAATGGGAGCTGGGAGTGCTGATTGACAGCAGCTGAACATGAGCCAGCATGTGCCCAGGTGGTTGAGAAGGCCAGTGGCATCCTGGCCTGAATCAGCAATAGTGTGGCCAGCAGGACCAGGGCAATGATTGTTTCCCTGTACTGGGCACTGGTGAGGCCACACCTCGAGTGCTGTGTCCAGTTCTGGGCCCCTCACTACAAGAAGGACATGGAGGTGCTGGAGTGAGTCCAGAGAACGGCAATGACACTGGTGAAGGATCTGGAGCACAAGTCATATGAGAACTGCCTGAGGGAGCTGGGGTTGTTAATCCTGGAGAAAGAAGGCTCAGGGGAAATCTTTATCATTCTCATAAAGCAGTCCTTCTCTCCTATGTGACAACTCTCCTCACCTGCAAATTTTATCAGTTCTTAGTTTTTGTCTTTGTTTAAAGTTTGCACCTGCTGAGAAGATACCACCACAGCTGTCCTTTCACAGTATGTTTTGAAGGGTTGCTGCTTTGGCAAGTTACCATGCATCAGCAAAACTGTCACTGGACTCACTGCCCATCAACCTGCTGTGGAAAGGAGAGAAGTTCCCACTGGTCCCTCATGTTATATATGTGCCATGCTTAAACAAAACTGCCTGGCAGGTGCCTGCTCCTATAAAGGAGGGCTAATAAAACAGATAAAGAAAACCACTTAACAAAAAAAATGGGGAAAATCTCTGCTGCCAGTAGGACTGGAGAAGCTCTTAGACATTGATAAGATCCAAACCTGAAGGTAAAGAGTACCTTTGGCAGATTTCAGCCTCTAAAGTAGAAAGTTGTTACCAGGACAGCATCTTGTGATCACCAAACATCCATTGCAGCCACCAAACATCAGAAGTCAGCTCTTCTGCAGAAGAAGACATGGGGTTTTCACCTGAGCAGTTCCTGCTGCCTGGGAAGATACTAGGCTGCAGCCAGGGCTGAAACTGGGCTACCTACCCCATCACCTGTAGTTACTGTCAATAGCTAGCTCTAAACTTGATACAAACATATTTGCATGGCCAGTACAGCACAATGCGTTTGCTCTGTGGGGTGGGAGTGATAATACACCCTTCAGGTGTTGGAGGCTGTCAGTGCCAACTTATAGGTCCCTGACTCTCAGAGTGGAATATGAAACCTGCAGCTAGTCACATTCAGCATTTGCAGAGGCAGATGCTACACTGAACTGTAAACTCACATGCCCTTTTCACCCAGACAGCAGGAGATAATAAAGACAAGATTGAGGCCTGAAGTGGAGCATTATGCAATTCTCTGTCCCGTGTGATAGAGCCTGGTGCAGCAGTCTTCAGAGCACCCGAACTTTGGGGTGAAGTCTTGAACTCAACGCATACATTGCACAGACGCTCTGGTGACTGCGTGTCACATTATCTGGAGATTTTGGGTTCAGAAGTGTATTGTCTGGATGTTAAACCTGAGCTGGTGCCACCTGACCCTGCAGTCATGCTAATAAGCCCTCAGGTGAATAAACCCTCCTCACTTCCATCATGGGCGAAGTAGTATTTAGAACTGCTATTGTTTATGTCACTTTGCTTTTTTCCATGCCCCTACTCTTCCCTTTTACCCCAAGGCCATTAGCCAGTTTGCTTGGAGCTGCCCTAGATCTGTTGTTTTATATGCAGTGATATCTCTATTGTTTTTCAATATTTTATTTCTTAGAGTTCTGAGCAAAGAGAGCTCCATGGTTCTTCAGGGGACTAATTGCAATCTGGCAGAGCAGCCGTGTTTACTAGCTGAACTACTTCCACACAAAAGCACTGTTTCCAGGCTATGGAGTGGAGCAATACAGATGCACTCATGCAGGGCTGTCCCTGGAGTAATAAACTAGCACTAACCTGCTTCTGCACAGAGCCATATGATGTGTCTCCAGCTGTGGTGAGGTCAGTCTGGAAGGCAGATAAATTGCCAATAAGAAACAGAGCAGAGCTGACTGTATATCTGAAGTGCTGTACAACTGTGTTTTTAAAAATAATGACACTTAAAGAAAGCAATGGTCCAGCATTACGTTTGATAGATAGTAGGGGCTTATTTGACCTGCAAAGGAATGAAAACATTTAGCACCTTCCAGAAGCAGACCCTAAATCTCTTGGTATTTGTAAGGATTTAGTATTATACTTACAATGCACGTCAAGGAAAATAGAAGTCTTATGGTTGGCACATGAAAGCTGTGATTTATCAAAATTTCTTCCCTGATATGAAACAAAGCTCTTGGAGGTGAAATAAATTGAAATACCTATTTGTAATGATCTTGTCAGGGCTAGAGAAGAGGATAGCATTGCCATCTTATATGTTTGGTGGGATATATTACAAAAGGTGTCCTAGAGATTTCTCTAAATACATTTTTGTTTCTCCAATGTTTGTGAGCCCAGAGTAGTATTTTCCCCTTTCTTTGATGTATGAATATGGCTGCTTTAGCAGGGGTCAACCAGTGCCATGAAATTAACAACAGAACCCCAGCCTAATCGGGTTTAAAATGCCAATAGAGAATGGAGCTATGTGTCTCTGCTAAAACCCAAGTACCATTTGTCTGATGCTCAAGACTTGCCCTATAAGCCCCACAAATCAGCTGGGAAACTGCTAGGAATTTGGTGCATTTTAGGACCTGACTTACTGCAACAGCTTATCAGTTGCAGTGCAAGGGATTGGATATGAGAGTAGTTTATAAGCCCAGAAAGCCCACCTACCCTCTAGACAGTGGCTCTTTTTGTTTCCCTTTTTGCATTTCTTGCTTCAGTACATTATAGAGAAAGTCACAGGAAAATACCTTCTCTCATCAACCGGTAAAATTTCCAAGTGAACTGCTCTCTATTTTTTTAAATTTAACAATCATGTGCTTAAGCTTGATATAGTTCATACAAAACAGGTGGGAAATAAGATATTCTGCTGGAGCCTTTGGAGTGTGTTTTGAGCAGTGGTTTACTAGAAAGATTGTCAAACTCTGTTATTTATATTCATTCAGAAAAACACAATCAATACCTCTTTTTGAATCACAGATAACATGACCTTCTCTCAAATATAACTCTGCCATATGCCCTGTGGGGGAGATGATAGTAAGAAACCAGAGGAAGAACAGAGAAGGAAATCACTTAGATTGGGTCTGGTCAGGCCTATTGGTTGCAATTAGCTTGTGTAAACACACTTAGTATCCATTTTATTAAGGACTCCCATGTACATACAATCTGTCAGTCACAGGGAGGATACCAGGTTCAGGGAGGTTACCTTGAGCAAAACTGTACAACATCCATGTTCCTCAGTAATTACAGTTAGTGCTGGTGAGTATAGGGAAACACAGGGATGACCAGGTCAGACGAAGCCAGAAGTCTGCCCTGAGCAGCCCTGTGTCTCACAACTAGCAGGAACAAACACTGAAGGGAAGTACATAAAATCAGAATTTACAGAAAGTGATCTTTTCCCTGATCATTCTTCTGAGGTCCAGTACTTCAAGGAACTTCCTGAGAAAGCACTTGCATCTAGGCAGTCACGTTGAGCAGCCGCCTCTGAACTTTGCCTGCACAAAGTCGCTTTTGAACTCAGCTGCACTCTTGGCCACCCCAGTGTTCTGAAGTGACAAGTTCCACACTGTAATTACACAGTGGAATTACACAGCGTGGAAAGTACTTTGCTTTGAAATATGATGTCGAACTGAGTACAAAGGCTTTCTTTACCTTAAGCCGTATGTTAAAACAGTAAAAATGAAAAAATGAAAGGTCTGCTATGATATACCACTATAGGATTGATCTCCAAGTGTGTTAATGCTGCTAGCTGACTTGCAGGTGTAAATCACATGTTTAAGTGACAGTGCTGTTGTTATTCCCAAAAGCCTTCTAGAGTATATGAATGAGACGCTGTGTTTGAGCTGCAGTGTGTGCAACCAGAGGCTTCTGGTTCCTTTGGGAATTCAGTTACAGCGTGAAATTGATCTCTTTCAGCTACTCTGGTTGAGCAAGTGAAAAGTGAAAATAATTATCAAGGCTCTGTGGCCCCTAGTAATTGTGTGACACCTCTGAATATGCCTGCACTGCAGCTTGCTGACATAGTTTGCAATTGTCTGACATGAGACAGTGCTCAAAATAAAGAACAGCACTGCTTTCCTCTTAAATGTCTGGAAAGCTGCAAAAACCAGGTAGTCTATCACATGCCTTTAAAAATCGACTCATTTTCAGTGCAAGCATTGAGTGAATTGCTTATTCAATGCATCCAGTGTCCTCCTGATATATAGCTGGGAATGCCAGTAATTAGGCTCAGTGCAGTGGCTTGTCTCTTTAGGTGAAATACCAAGAACTGATGTTACTAGTACTGCCTACACTATCAAGAAAGACTGCTGTATCTAACCTAGAGAACTGGCACCAAACATTAAATGGAAGCCACTCATATTATTGTTTTTTTCTGAATACCAAGGATGGCTAAATAAAAGCTCAGGGCTTACTTTCATTGCTTGGTAAAAATTATTAATAATCTAGTGCTTAACCCTTCTCACTCGTTAAGGAATCAGAATAATTTCCAGAAAAGTCAGGAACTGATTTTGCTCTTATTTTCAGTTAGTCCTCTTTTTTTTTTTTTCTTTTTAAAATGATCACTATAAATGGGAAACTTAAAGATGCTCAGGAGGGAGGAGGGCTGTTAAAAAACCACATGTCCTTACTCAACAAATATGTAAGAAAGTAATGAAAAAAGTTAGCATATGTATTCTGGTGTTGAGCTTTACAAGGTTTGAATTTTAAAATGAGCTTTGTTCCAGATTAGGTTTGGTCATTCTTTTGTTGCTACATTAACAAAAAGAAATAATTACTAGAGCCAGTAAAGAGCCAGTTGGTATACTCACCTGAATGGACTCCGGAGTCCACAGTTTGAGGTTCACACTCTTGCCTGGGAGAGTGAGTTGTCTTGGAAAAAAGACAAGACAAATCTGCCCCTGAAACCTGAACTCCTTGGCTTTCAGGAAAGTATGATTAACAGCCACTAGGACAGCTTGGTATCCAAAATCCAGGAGGTGTTTTCAGTCTTGCATTTCTAACCATGTTACAGACATGGAAGGATGCTTGAAGCACTGGTTTCAGGCCCAGAGGAGAGAGAGCAGAGCATCCTGCAGTCAGCTGGATTAGGCTTGACCCAGTCTCTGCACATCTTATGCTGAATACCTAATTTTGTACTTTCTGCAGGAAGACCTTGGCTTTAGGAATTCCACATAGAGCTTGGCAATACCCAAATTAAATGTGAAATTGAGATCCAGATGGTGTTCATACGTAGATGCTGAGTGCTCCCAATTATGTTGGATCTGGACATTCCTACATGTTTTAGAGGAGTCACACAGAAAGGTGTGTAGCAAATTGATATTCCTAGGGCACTGGAGGGAAATGCTAGACACTGGAGGGAAATGCTGAGTAATTTGGAAGATGAAGTTGCATCCCACTGCCATCTCCAGTGAGGATTCTTGGTTGCATTCAGTTGCATAAGAACAGAAGGCATTCTCAAGCATTCAGGTCATATAATAACCTGGCTTTTTGTACAAAATCAGAGAACAAATGGGTCTGCTGCCACTGGCTTGTGACTGGTGACATTGATTCAAGGTCAGAATCTTGTTATCATCACTAGAGATAACCACAAAGTATTTACAGGCATGAAATGTCTTTGCTCTGATTGAGACTTGATAACTTGTCTAGCTGAGAATGGAGAAATATTTCTTTTCCTGTGAAGAGGCTTGTATTATGAGTCTTGCAAACATGTAGATGGATTTGTTAAAGTTGTTGCATTCCCCATGAAATTGGGAAGTGTGTTAAGTACGAATTATTCAGCAGGTACATTTGTGTATACAGTGAACTTGGGTACATCAATCATAGATGTGCCTAATTAAAGGTCTCAATGTTTTGCTTTTCTTATGTTCTCTGTGTAGGTGCAGTGTGATACAGAGTAGATTTGATTCATGAGGATGCTGATATTTAGAAGGACTGGCTGTCAGTCAATATTGATTCTGGAAATCTACTGTGGCTGGAATGAATTTGACAGAATAAAAGTCCTAAGTGTCACTACTCATTTGCCCTTCATGACCATTTTTATAGGTGTGACACTGGCATCTGAAATGAAAAAAAGCATGTTAATAGTTCTGAGGGGAAAACAACAGTTGATGTAGAGGGTGTGGTAAAAAAAATGCATGGGGCAGCCTTCTGTTTTCCAAGTAATTTCAGTGAAAGTACGTTGACATACCATCTGTTCACTGAACAAGGTAACTCAAACCAGAGTGTGAAAAGCCCTGTTAAACTGGGGGGAAGGACAGAAAGACATGCTTCAGCTACTGCATTTAAACCAGATTGTGACTATTCTATTCCTACAGAAAGATCTGTGACTTGTACCGTGCTTCATGTAGGCAGAGGATAAATTCAGCATGCTGTGGAGAATTGTAAGGACTTCAGTGTGCACTCACATCTGCATCTTTCTCATGCACTTCTGTTGCTGTCCTATAGCATAGCAACATACCCCTTGCATGTCACTCACAGAAATTTCAAGTCCTGTAACAGGCCAGCGTGATTTGAAATACCCTCCAGCTGTCTTGTTACTTGTTAGTTTGATATTGTTCCTCCCCTGAGGGGTCTTTATTGGTTTACCACTGTGTGTCTTCCTTTTATGATTGGTCAATTCTGTTATCTCTACCTCATGATGTAATCCCTTAAAACTGACTGCCAGAGAGCAAACCGGGGTCTCTCTGTTTTAGCTTCCCTTCAAGCTAACTGGCCCCTGCCCTCTCGAGGGCAGGAGAAAATAAACTTGGAATGCAGCTGACAGAGTTTCCACTCTTTTCTCCGTACCTTCCGCTGCTGGCTACAGCATGCCTACATGCTGTGAGGAGGCGTTGGGCTGCACTGGCAAACTGAGGCACGCAAACCTCAGTTACCATCAATTCAGTCGCTGGTTCACGCGGGCATCGGACCCCGTTAACCTGCGAGCCAGGCTGGGAACAGCCTGGCCTGCAGATATTAACACACTTCATTTATACTGTCATCAGATTTGAGTTTAGATAGGATGTTGGGGGATTTGTCCCCTACTGCAGCATGGGGTCTTGATCTCCTGATGATTTTTCCAGATATTTCCTGCTCAGTAATTTCTCTCCCTCTTGTGGATTCCAATGTTCTGCACTCATAGCATGCCCATGAGACACCTTTTGAGATGTTTAAAAATTGAAACATTTACCTTTCATGGAGCAGATGAGATACTCTGTCATTTCAGAGTAGACCCTCTTGGCTTTCATTCTGTGAGACTCTGAAAGACACAAGGGATTGGATACACTGCACAAGACAAGTGTTTGAGAACTTTTCATGTAATTCCTGTATTTTCACCCTATGTCTTGTTATTGAGAACAATAATATTGGCACACCACTTTTAAGTAAAGACAGTTCCTTTTCTTATGAAAGTACTATATGTGTTTCTACAGAGTATTTAAAGAGATATTCTCAGAAAGAAGTGTGTTACTCTGTTTTTCAGGAATCCACCTTTTATGAGCAACTGGACTTCTCTGTTCAATATGTCATTCAATATATCTAGCCTTGGATCCAGGTTCTATGGTCTGATTTTGATCAACTGGATGACAGTAGCATAATTAAGTAAAGGGATATGACAACTTGACTGAGCATGAACTTTAGTCTTGAAATATTCTTGCTGTTTCTTGAGAGATTGACAAGGACGTGACAGGAAAAGAAAACGGAGCTGGAAAGGAAGTTAGATTATTTATTAAATATTTAGTGTGGCGGTGCTTGAGGTAGAGTAATTCTTCTTGCTGCTCATTCTGGTCTGTCTGCCCCTTGCCTTTCTGGAGGTCACTGCCAGCTGAGGGGTTTGCCTGACTGCTCTAAATATCTGGAATGATTTGGCTTAACAAAACACACACACACACTCTCAAATACAGGTTATAGTAATTTCATGCTTTCTTTAGCAGACACACTGGTTTAGAAGTTCCTGTCCCTGGGTACAAAAGGATTACTTCTGACCCAGGGGAGTTGCCTGGCCCAGTTCCCAGCACAGCCCCAGAAGTGCTTGGGACTGTGGTGAGGGACCAAGTATCTGAAGATCAGAGGAGAGAAGCAGGACCTTCCTGGGACAGGACTGCCTCTTACAGAAGGACACAGGCAGCCCAAGGACAGGCCTGGCATCCCATGGGTGTGGCTTCCACCTGCCAAAGGGCTGATGATCTTTCCATATCCTTATTTCCGGATCCTCCCTCTCCTTCCCGTCTCCATTCTGCAGTTCATCAGCATTCTTTTAATGTGCTGATACAGCTTTTTCTGTGGATGCTGTGCATGCCGGACCATAAGATATACCAGGCATTAAAAAATATCTATTTGTGGCATGTTTTTAATTTGGATCCATTTTTCATCTGGATCATTCTACTGATACAGTTTAGAGCATGACATGCTAAGGAGTTGTCTCAGCATAACATTGGAAAGAGTGTAGGAAATAATTCCTGGAGTCCAGAAAGGAGGGGCAAGGAGAGGAAAACACTTCTAAACTGGCTTTGCAGCAGAAGGGAAAACACTGTGGTGTTCCAACTATCTCCTACAGAAAAAGCAGTAGGGTTGTATTTCAAAAAGAACTACCTTAGAGAGGCTTCTCTCTTCAACTGGCACAGCTGAGCGAGCTGCAGACTTCTGTGGGGCATGGGGATAAGGGACCAGCTGGGTCTGTAAGATGGGACTTGCCTAACCACTCCGAAGACACAGCCACCACAACAAACCCAACTTTTCTCCATAGCAGACTACATCTATAATGTGTCTTCACTAGTCTGATATAGCTGATATTGGTATATGCAAAACTCTTGTAAACCTGAAGGAGATTTGGCCTTTTCATGTACTGCTCAGACAAGCACAGAGCTGTCTGAAAGGATCTGCAGATATTGTTGTGTTAGAGAGGAGTCCTGAGGTAGCAAGAGCTGTAACACAGCACCCTTCCTGGCATGATGGGCCAAAGGCAAGCATGAATGTGTAGGAAGAAGCAGCACTGTTGGTATTACAAGCCTTCTAAAGACAATTTCTCTCAAGAGCAAAAACACTTCTCCACATCTCAGCTATTGTAAAATGCAGACTTGGCAGAATTTTTTATCTTGTCTCTAGTATGTCAAATTTATGGGTTTGATTCAGTAACATCTTGAAATTTTATGGCCTGGGGGTTTTGTTGCTATTTTTATTTTGTTTTCAAACAAAGGAGGTCAAACTAAATGAGCAGAATGGTGCTTTCTGGGGTTGGAGTATATGAAAGATTCATTCACTCTTATTCATGTTTTCCTTTATAGTTACAAGGCATAAACTAGCTACCATAGCAAACCTTATTAAAAGAGGAAGGGCTCTCAGAACTGGTCTTGCTTTCCTGTTAACTGTCTATTGTTCTACAACTTTCACTTGTAAATCAAATGCAGCAGTAAAACCATCTAATATTAACATAGATGTGTTTTGGACAAAGTGGGTAATGTTACACCATGTACCAGATCAAAATTATGTGTAAGCTGTGGAGCCAAAAGCATCTCTCAGGTGTTGGAAGTTTTAGTGGCTTTGAAAGTTTCTGCCTAAATTCCAGACAGTCTTAAGTTCTTCAGACTCCAAAGGCAGCCATTTGAAACCAAACTGATCAGGTCATCACTCTAGTCAGGTGTGTCAAAACAGCCCTTACCAATGGAGGGTGCATGGAAATTCATATCTAGTAGATGGACTTCAGGTCTTGACTTTGACCCTTCATATTTCTAAAGTCCTGCAGTTTTCAAACCACTCAAGAATAACAATTAGCAGTAAAATTTTTTGGTTTGGCCCTTTCAGAAAAAGAGTGCCATGTAGCTGTCACGTGAGTCTATTGAAAGGGTGATTGTTAAGGCTATTAAATGATGTATAATTAGATCACATAGTATTTGAAGGGTGTCTCTGTAGAGGAGAATTTAAACCCCAACTATCATCATAATAATTATTGAGGAGCTATGTCTGGGGACAGATGAGCTATGGGCTCTGTCATTGCTTTGTTGTGTGACTGTGCTGTGTGTCAGTCTCTCTCTCTCCAAAGCAGGGAGGAGGATGCTGATCTTGGTAAAGCTATTTATGAAAATAGGAAGATATTAATATTAATTTATGCAATGTCCTATTTATGCAATCTAGTTCAGGCCAAATTTGGACAACTTGGAACAAAATCTTCAATCTGTCGACAGGAAATGTACCCCCAAAAGCTGCTGCAGGAGAGCTGCCAGACCAGAACAACAGCCTGAGCACAAAGCCTCATACAGATACTGGATACAGGTTCCTGTTAGCTGTTCAGGTCCTGGTAGGATGATAGCTTTCTGCCTAAAAACGACTTGACTTTCATCTCTCAATTTTTTGGCACTTGTGTGGCAGTCACTTTGGAAGGGGCATCTGTAATTTCCTCCAGCAGTCTATAAGCCAGAGCTTGTTTTCACAGTCACCTGGTAGATGCTCCCAGCATGAGCAGTGTGTCACCTTCTGTCAAAGATGAGGCAGGGAGGGAAGGAAAGGGACAAAAAAGGAATAATCAATTAACAAGGCAAAAAGCTAAAAGCAGAGAAAAATTAAGCAGAAAAGGAGAAGAGAACAAGGGGTTCCATAAAAAAGAAACAGGTGAAGAAAAGAGTTAGATTAGTGGAGAGAGGATAGCGATTCCTGTTATGCACTTAAAAGTCAAAGCATGCCTGTTCACAAGGCCTTGTGAAGGCTTTTTTGTTCTTCTGGAATAGTGGCAGGTGGAGTTAGGCAATGAGGTGTATCCCCAAGGAAGATCTCCCCAAAAGTGCTGACCTGCTTCTAGCTTAATCACTGCAAACATGACACAACTAATGAAACAGCAGTGCCGTTGCAGCTGCCAGGGCAGCAGCAGCTCACTGTGCTCAGGAAGTCCCACAATTTCTGATCTCTTACAGAGTGGTGTAAATGAGGGAGAAATGTGGGCCAGCCTAGACTGGAGCAGGGGTAGTGATCAGTCTGCCAAGGCAATTGAGCACATTTTAAGGAGATAGAAGTGCAGGTTTCTCTGAACAGGTATGGGCCATTCTTCAAGCTCATTAAATAGACTTATGTTTTAGCTCAGCTCCCAACAACATGATTTAGCTGATTTCTGACTTTTACCATGTGTAAACCTTGTGTGAGTTGCTGGCTGTCAAAACTCTGGCTAGAAGTAGGGTAAAGTCTACCAGATTACCGCTTTAGGAAAGAGCAGGCAGCTTAATGTAACTTCTCTCCTGACCTTTTTAAAAGTGCCTCATGTCCATTTAGTCATAGCCATTCTAAGAAATATAAGTCACAGTCCTGAAAGTACCTTCATTTTCGTAAACAGAATACTCGTATTTTTTCCAGTGGACTGTTTTGAGACATTTTGCAAAAGGCAACCTAAACTAAAGATATTTACAGTTATTTGCCATTCCTTAAAAAACCGCAGAAAGGTATGTTACAACAAAAGATTGTGGTTTTCATATGCTCTTTCACATACAGATCTCTGCTGTACTATAGTATTATAAAAACTACTAATTGCATGTGAGGTGTTGTAGTAGAGGAAGGTGGGTGTCTGGAAGTGAGGAAGATCCTGATTGTCTGGCCAGGAAGCAAACGTGTATTTGGTCTTGTTTGCCAGGAATCATAACATCTCTAAGCCCCTGAATATGCCTGGGAGCACACATGGCCCAGCAGCCATCCATTGGCCATGAAAGGGGAAACAGTGAATGTGAAACAAAGGCAGCAGGTTGAAGTGGGACAGTAAAGCAGGGGAAGATTATAATAATCATTTAGCTGCATAAATTATGAAGTTCAGAAATTTTTTTTTGCTTATGTATGGGTCTCACCCTCTGGAGGGACAGTGCTTGCATATATGTCTACCAGACCATCTTTGTCCTCTTATTCACAACATGCCATACGACTGTATTCCCCTTTCTAGACATCAGGTAGTGTTCTGCCGTGAGGAAATGGATGCTGCGTAGCAAGAACCATTTAATCTGAAGAGAGAAAGGCTCAGAGCCACAGGCAGCATGCGGAGGGCACCATCCGACCACTGTGGGAAGAGGATACTCATTGCCTGCGAGTTCCGGGCTGTTGCTGCAGGGAGACTCTTGCAGTAGCTGGAAAGGGCCTGAGGAGGGTGAGAGTGAGCTCAAAATACCTCGTTATAGATCTGGCTGGGCTGATTAGTTAATGTCTGGCGAAAGAGATTTTAATGAGATGTTGGACTTGGATGGATAGGAAGCTTTTCTCTTGGAGGATCTTGAAGAGCTCTGTAGCTGGCAGCCTGCTAGTCCTGGCAGCTGTCTGGGTCCCAGCAGGGTTCCTTCTGCCACTACGAGGAAATTTCAAGGGTATTGTGTAGCCTCCTGCTATTTTATGCAGAGAAGTAGCCCCTGCAGGCGCCACAGTAGAAGTTAACAGCTCTGAAAAATAAAGGACAGAATATTAATGTCTCCTTCCTAAGTTTAAGCAGGGACTCTATTAGGCAACTGCAATATGGACAAGGATTCCCAAGGACTGTTCCAGCTGGGTGCCTTAAACAGTCTGTGGAGGCTAAGTCGCGCAGGAGGAACTGAGGGTGGTTCAAGGTCCTGCTTGACATGCTGGTGCAGTCACCTGCAGCTCAGGATAGACTGTACACAGCTGAAGCCATCCAGGCATGTATTAAGTCCAAAAAGACACTGTCCTTGGGAGGAAGGTGTTGGCAAAATAAGTGGCAGGGAGGAAAATCACACACAACTGGTCCATCGGGCTCCCTCAGGCAAGAGGGGCCCTTCAGAAAGTCATGCACTTCTGACATTTCCTTCGGATTTTATATTAAATCACATAATATCTGGTCTTTGTCATAAAACTTAATGTGACAGCCTGTGCTTAAGGAAATCTTTTATCTTCATCATCTCTAAAGATAGCCTCCACCTTTCAGAAGAAGCACAAACCCCAGAAATCCTAAAACTACCAATGCAAAAAAGCAAAATAAAAACAGATATCATGATATACCTGGTGGCCATTTTTTATGTTAGTGTTGTGGTTGTCAACCTATTCGTTATGTGAGCTTTGCCTTCAGCACAGAAATTTCAAAATTGCCTTCTCTCATGTTGGCACTGAGGAAAAGAGACCTTCGCAAATCCTCTGTAGTTATGAACTGCAAACTGATCATGTTTGAATTAAGGGAAGTATTCCTCATAATGAATTACCATGAAACATTTGTGCTTGTTCATCCTGTCACTTGATGAATGTGTTTTACGTAGATTTTACATAAAATAACAGGAGACATAAAGGGGCCTTGGGCAGCACCTTCTTCACCCATCCATGGATGAGATGGGCTGCTTCTGCTCTAAGATCCATAACAGTGTACTCCAATGGGATTAGAGTCTCCTACTTAGCTCTCTTTCTGGTAAACCCATGAAGGAAGGCAGTGGTTCAAGCGTGGACTGAATCCTAGCCAGATGACGAAATGCCCTGCAGTTTCAGGGCAGGCAATAAATTGTAACTGTTGTCCAGATCCCTTGCAGAAGGGGAGCCCAGGCCTGTGACTGTCCTCTGCTGGCTTGTAGGTAATGGTGGTCTCATGTACTAGTGTGCATGTTCTCTGGCCCTTCTTCCCACAAAACATGCATTTCTTGTGCCCCATATCATGTTTTTCCTAAGTATATCCAAAAGCTAGGCTTTTCCTGGATACAAGGGAAAAAATCCCCAACCAACACCTATACATTAAAAAACTCGCCAAAGATAGATAGCTCATTTTATATGTAATTTTATTATTTATTGCTTAAGTGCTTCTTAATCTGATTTTCCCATTTCATATTTTTCCTTCACTGTAAAGTTTCAGAGTAATTCTTTAGTTTTGGTCTCTGCAAATAGAATTAGACACCTGCCAAAGTGACACAAGTCCACCATACAGGTACTAGCATCAAGGGATTTACTGGGCAAAGGAATCCTTAAGCTATACATGAAACCATCAAATGGCTGATCTGGTAAAGTATACTCTGACTTAAGGGGAAACATTTTAAAACTCTTTAGAGCCTTGAGAATGGCTAGGCATGAATTATGCTGATATATGTCCACATTACTCTTTTATTGAGAAAGATAAGGATAAAATGGGAAAATCAATCATATTCAAGCAATCCAGAGCTACCAAATACATCTTCAACTGCATTAGGCAAGTATTTTTATCCATTTATGTAGACAAATACTTTGTCTTGGTCATAAACAAAATAAAACGTGTGTTTTTATCACTGGTCAGTTTAAGCTTTGCTGCAGACATAATGGAACAAAATGGCACAATAGCCTAAGGCTGCACATTTTGTCTGAGGAGCCAATACTTTCTTTTCTTTGTGCCTGAGTGAATATTTATCTTGGGATGAAAAGGTTCTTTTACCTGGAAGCAAATTATTTCTCAGTGTTTTGGCTTTGATTTTAGCACTGAACATATTTTTAGGAAGAGTGCAGTTAAAGACCTGTTCTGGAAACAAAACTAAAGTCTAATCTTTGAAAATTTAGTAATGTGAAATGCAAAAATCTAAATCTGTAGTATGCTTCTATGTAGCTGAAAGGTTTTTTACCAGAAAGCTTTAGCAAAAACAACCCCTGAATCTGGCCACTTGAAAAACATATCATGCAGCCCTACTCTAGTTATGGAATTTAATATATTTCTAAAGGGACCTGTGCTATATAATTCCACAGTTCACTAGCATTCTGCTTCTTATTCAAGAACACTCACTGAACCAAAGAAATCTAGGTTTGACTCAAACTAATTAAGCTTGTGAGGATTTACAAACATCAGTCAAAATCTTGCCAGCAAAATATTCAATGGAATACAGTGCAGAAGCTCAAATGTCTCCCTGCAAACTGAACAGCTTTCCTTGGATCTCCAGCTAGGAGTATGAGGCTTAGGGGATATATTTGATTTAAATAGGGATTTTCAGAGCACAAAATGGAAACAAAATGCTTAGGGACCAAAATGTTATACAAACTTTTCCTGCTAGGCTGTCCTGAATGTCTGAAAGTATTAACAGCTGAACAGATGATCAGTTTACAGATGGAAAGCTGAATTGCCTTAACCTGGCCTGTTTATGCACTCCTGACTTGGTGCCATGGTAAAGCAAAGCATATTAAGCTAAGCTAAATATATCGGGTTTATTCCTTAGTTGCAATGAGTCAGAAGCATGCAGATGGTTAGTTAAAATCTTTCTGATGATGAGTCAGCTTCTCAGACCACAGTAACTCAGTTGTTTGCAGTTAACTTTAATGCCTGTTGTGGTCTGACTGTACCCTTGCTAAATGATAAAACCCCAATAGTCTTAATTTTCTATTCCCTGAGCAATAATATTGCACCTGGCACCACACACAAAACACCTGGGTGTAACACAGCCCAAGCATGTTCTTCAGAGCCTACATGTCATACCATCATTTCCATCCCCGTGTCCTTTCTTGAATCTTGAGTGAGGTGGGAGGGTTTCAGTCTGGCAAATTTGTGTATTTTTATATCGGCACTGCGTCAGCCTGGAAAGCTGTGAACACGATTAAGGATTAGTGACCCACTGAGCGTTGAACATGCTTGCGTTCGTGGAACTGGCTCCTCTCTCTGAGTCTGCATGGCGTTCACCAGCAGATGTCTTGTGCTGGTGAATGTCATGCAGACTCGGAGAGGAGAGCCAGTTCCATGAACGCAAGCATGGCCAACCCATCTGTTACAGGATTCAGGCTCTTTGGCTTAAATCTGCTTCCTTCATGTAACTCGTGCTTCTGCTGGGTACAATCCTCATTTAAGGATCCCTAACTTAATAAAACTCAGACTGGCTCTGTTAGGAAGAAAATGTGCACTGAGCTGCAATTTTTTAAAACCAGATTATTTCTGATACTGGTGTTGAACTTTTCTGGCATGCTCCACCTCTCACATGGTGTGCTGAGGGGTAACAGATGCTCAGAGAATGATGGAGAGCAGGTTCCAGAGGGTGAACCCACTCCTGCTCAAGATGAAACCCACAAGTTGTGATGTAGTGTCCCTGGAAGCCTTGCACCTTAACAGAGAGGCATCTGGAATTGGGTTGGGACAGGCTAGGATGTGAGATGACTGTATTCAGAGAAGTGAGTTGAACCGAAGATACTTTGTTGTCTTCAGAAGAATGTGGTGGCATTGTGACTCTTTCAGTGGTAGGCTCTGTAGGAGATATGAGTTATGTCAGAAGCTGTAGCACTTACCTAAGCCATGGTATTCAGTGGTGTGTGCCATCAGACACTCCACATTCCAGTGATGAGAGTTCCCTAACTCTGGGAATGAGCAGGAAATACTCAGCCCAGGTTTGTCCAGAGAGAAAAGCAGCTGGTGGGGGAAAGGGTCAGAAGCAAAGGGTCTGGATCAGAGGTGACAAGTTTCTTCCAGAGAGCAGGAAAAGGAGTTTCAGAGGAAATTATGGATCCAAGCTGGCAGGAAAACTCTAACAAATACAGACCAGTATGTGTGTTTGCATGATATTCTTCAACATTTGCCTTGACTTGAGCTAGAGGCATGCAATTCAAAACTCAACCTTCAGTCAAACCCAGTATTTTTTAGTAAAACCACTGCAATTGCTGGCTGTCCGACCTGTGTTAGATGACAGTCACTGTGGAGGGGTGAAGGATGTCACTGTCACGATGCTACTGAAGATCCCAGTCTGCTCTGAGGACTGGTGGTACATTCCCACCCTAACTAAATGTAGTTGTGATGCACTACAAGACTCTAGAGTAAATATTTACAAGCAATTTGGCTTTCCCCTTAGCAAATTCTTCTTCCAGACATATATGCTGCTGCATTTGCACCTATCCTACTTTTAGTTATACCTACACCTGAACAGATAGTGAGCTGTAAATTTTGAGTTTGAAAGGACAGATGAACTCATTCTGACAGTATTGATTACCAGCTCCTTCCTCCATCAGGAATCACAGAATGGGTCAGGTGGGAACAGACCACAGTGGGTCATCTGTCCAACCTCCCTGCTCAAGCAGGGTCACCCTAGAGCACATGGCACAGGATTGTGTCCAGATATTTCTTGAACATTTCCATCAAGGGAAGCTCCACAACCTCTCTGAGAAATCTGTTCTACTGCATGGTCACTCACACAGTAAAGAAGTTCTTCCTTATATTCAGGCTGAAATTCCTGGGCTTCAGTTTCTGCTCAGCAAGAAGGAAGAAACAACGGCTAGGAATGATTTTTTTCTTTCTGGAGATAGTCTGTGAATAGCAGAGGAGAAATATAAAGAAGAAATTTTATTTTAGAATATATTTTCAAATGATGCTGAGGGATATCCTCTCTTAGAAAATGGAGATATTTAGAGAACTTTATAAAACAGGCTGTTCCAAAACTGATGGGAAGAATACTAAACAATAAATTGTATCTCATGAAAAGCCTTTCTTCCATCTACTGCTTTTTTTCTTCACCAAACCTTGTATCTATGTTTCTATTGCTCTTTTCAATGCTTCTTTACATATAGATCATCTCTGTTAGCTATTAATTGTGCTCAGCACCAATTAATTCCACGTTGTAACAAGTAATATAGTAGCCCTACACCTGCTCAAGTGCTTTCTGCACAAAGGTTATCCAATTCAGTTCCTACAGAAATAATTGTTACAGCTTTTTATTGGAATTTGATCCAACTTTTAATTTTATGTACTTTTTTGAACACTGAGGCTATTCTGTACCGGACAAAAGGAACACAGGGACCTCAAAAAGTTGTGTTGTTATTGATGAATAATACTGAAAGATTGCTTGCTAATTGCCATTAGTTATTCAGGTAGTTTCAGCAGCCAATGGCATATTATTAATCCTAGTATAAATCTAAAGATGACTCTCTTCAAACTCTCCTCTTTCATCTCTTTCATTGCACTGTAAGGCCTATTTGCCATATTTTAAATGAGCTATTTTTTATCCTGTCTGAAGTATTGAAAAAAATTGCCATCTTAGTAATTACTTCAGAATAGCAAATCTCCAGTAAGTCACAGCATTTTGTCTTCTGAAAATAAAAATTATACACTCCTAACCTTTGTTATGACATAGTGGTTTATTCATTCCATTGTTTTTCATTCTATTTTTTTGAAGGAGAGGGAAGGTAAGCTGGTGTTTGTTTGGTCTCAAAAATAGACAGGAAGACGAGCAACTCTTGACAGAATGATCTCAGCAGGTAAATAACTGGGTTTGTGTATACATACATATGAACAAAAAGGACAAAATAGGTGTCTGCAAAGAAATTTGAAGTTGATTTAGTGAGGAGTCCTGTGGGATGCTTGCAAGTGCTTTACTTTGAACATTAATTATTTTACCAGGGTCAGCATCATGAACAATGCTGTGTGATTAGCAGCAGAGATAACTGTGAGCAGAGTAGTTCACCCACTACTGGCTGATGGCAACTGACAAGCCCCGTGGAAAAGGCAAGGTTCCGAGAGGTCTCTGAATGAACAGCCAGCAGCTGTGGGAGTAAGAGAGGATTGTGCTTCTTGAGCCTAACAAACGGCAGAGGCAAGGACAGAGGGCTGGAGACAGTATGACAGTGTCAGGTGCTGGGGGTTCATGCATGGCAGGGTTTTAGCCAGCAAGTCCTTGCTTAACAATATTATTTTGTTGCCAATCTCACAGCTATAGCTCCATGATGCTAAGCAGACACTGTCTTAACCACAATATCTTTCATATATCTTTTTCCCCCTGGAGTACTGCTTGAAATTTATTCTTCTGTACAGTAGATCACTTTATTGAAGAAAAGGAAGAGATAGTTTCATCTATTTCATCTCTTTCAGTTTTAAGTTCAGACGTGCAAGGGGAGAATAGGGAGCCCAAGAATTTCAGTCATGCTGTCTACCACTGTTTGAGGAAGGAAAACTTAAGTTCCATACTGTCGTCTGGGATTTCAGGTGGGATCCTTGCAGTGGGCTGAAATTATCTATGAAGTCTGTAGCAAAAAAACAAGATTTTGTCAAAAGGAAATGAAGGGTGGTTTTGGGGTTTTCTGGTTGTTGCTAAAAAGAAAAGGGGGAAGGCTGTGATGTAACAATAAAAGCATTTCCTTCAAGGAATCAAACATTCCTGTTGATAGCAGAGATAGTGTTTCTAATTATAAATGAGAATTTTAAAATATAATTAAATGCATATATAATATATATATTATAGAATTAAAAATATATATATGTAGTGATATATGTAGTGGTTTAATTAGTTGTTCTTTATTTTCTGCCTTTTTTTTTTTTTTTGACAGTTCAATGTAAAGAAAGGGGTAGAGACTGCTGATGAGCAAGGTGGAAGAAGTGCCATAGCTCTGTTTACCCTGGGCAGAATATGTGTGCCAATGCTTTAGAAAGATGATTTTAGTTTTGGGGAGAGAAATCAGTTTCTCTAATTTTGTACACAAAAAGAGGTTACCTGTGCTTTGAATTTATAAATTTGAATTTACTAAATTGAATTTACTCATAGTCTCAACGCCAGGTAGAGACAGGTAAACACCATAATGCTCTTCTACTTTTCCTGGTTATTCACAAGCTTAAATCATGTTTTTAAACACTATTTTTAAAGCCCTTTTCTGTATGCTTGTATTGGGTTTGTGTGGCCAGGTTTTGGTAGTGGGAGGCTACAGGGATGACTGCCGTGAGAAACTGACAGAAGCTTCCCCCATGTCCCACAGAGCCAATTCCCACTGGCTCCGAGATGGACCCACTGCAGGCCAAGGCTGAGCCCAACAGTGACAGTGGTAGCACCTCTGGGATAATTATTTAATGCTGTGACATGGCAGCCAGAGAGAGGAGTGAGAATATGTGAGACAAACAACCCTGCAGACACCAAGGTCAGGGCAGAAAGGGCAGGAGGAAGTGCTCCAGGCACCAGAGCAGAGATTCCCCTGCAGCCCGTGGTGCAGCCTGTGGTGAGGCAGGATGTGATCCTCCAGTCCCTGGAGGTCCATGGGGGAACAGAGATCCAGCTGCAGCCTGTGGAGGATCCCACACTGGAGCAGGTGGAGGCTTGAAGGGGGTCCCTGTGGAAGGGACCATGCTGGGGCAGTTCATGGAGAACTATACCCCATGAGAAGGACTCAAATTAGAGAAGTTTGTGAAGGACTGTCTCTTGTGGGAGGGACCCGACACTGAAGCAAGGGAAGAGTGTGAGGAGTCCTTCCCCCGAGCAGGAAGAAGCAGCAGAAGCAGTGTGATGAACTGGCCACAAGCCCCATTCTCATCCCCCTGCACTGCTGGATGGGAGGAGATAAGAGAAAATCAGGAGCGAAGTTGAGCCCAGAAAGAGGGAGAGGTGGGGAGGGGTGTTTTACGATTTGGTTTTGTTTCTCATCACCCTACTCTGACTCTTCTTTGGGAATAAATTAAATTAGTTTGCTCAAGTCCAGTCTGTTTTGCCCAAGTTTTTAGTGGAAAGTGCTAAGGAATTATTATTGGAGAAATGCTAAGAGTTTCTATCCAGATTTCCTTGTCCAGTCAATACTTTACCCACAGCTTGTTTAATTTTTCTGGTTTTGAGCCTGGCATAACCAGCTCAAATCTCTTTAGCACATTAGTGAAGTCTCTGGGTTGGATCTATGGGAATTAAATCACTCTCTTATTCTGTTTACACTAAAATTTCATTTATAAGGTGTATTTATAAAATCTGCTGGCATAAGCGTTTTTTCCCCTTTTGACCTTGTGCATCAGATTCATATTCTGTAATATAGATGCACGTAGAGTATGCTTGATGGAAACTGTAGAGAGCAATTCAGAGATCTAGTCCTCTGCTAAAGTCTGATCTATGTGTAAGTGTCCTTGCTGTATGCCCTAACCTCACAAAGGAATGGACTATAGAACATGATCAGATTACCAGGGGTTTGGAATAGCCTCATCGTGCGCTATTAACTATTCCACACATCTGTCTCTGTTGCAGATAGGCAAAAAAAGAAATGTTTCTGCCTCTGAATCACAGAATCCTACAATCCTAGAATCCTAGAATCATCAAATCATAGGACAGTCTGAGATGGAAGGGACCCACAAGAACCATCAATTTCCAGCTCCTGGCCCTGCACAGGATCATCCCCAGGAGTCACACCATGCATCTGAGAGTATTGTACAAATTCTTCTTGAACTCAGACAGGCTTGGTGCTGTGACCACTTCCCTGGGGAGCCTGTTCCAGTGCCCAACCACCCTCTGGGTGAAGAACCCTTCTCTAATATCGAAGCTAAACCTCCCCTGACACAAGTTCAGGACATTCCCTCTGGTACTGTCACTGGTCAGCACAGAGAAGAGACCAATGTCAGCCCCTCTGCTTCCCCTGATGAGGAAGATGTAGACTGCCATCAGGTCTTCTCCAGAGTGAACAAACCAAGTGATCTCAGTTATTCCTTGTATAGCTTCCTTCTAGACCCTTCACCATCTTCATAGACCTCTTTTGGATGCTTTCTAATGTCTTGCTTTTATTGTAGTGGCCAAAAGTTGTGAGAGAAAACACTTGCCAAGAAAAGAGAGAAAGGTTCACTGTTAAGGTAAAATATAAGCTGAAGAACACAGAGTTGTTTCTGCTGTGAGTCCTAAAATTTGATTTACAAGCCTTAGCAGTGCGTAAGCCATTCAGATTTCTCACTGAGTGACTAAAAAGGTATTGTATTATGAAACTGAACTTCATAAAATTCCAAAAGCAAATCAAAAAGAAGCATGGAATAGAAATTTAAATTCTCACTTTTCTTCATACTTGTACTGTTTTTAAATGCACCCGTGCAACTTAGGAGTTACATGATCATTATTTTGTCTTTGAAATAAAATGGTTACCAAATTATTCATGGTAGACTTTTCCATACCCAGTTCAAGCAATAAATTGAAACCACCTAAGTCCACAAAAAAAAGGAGAGAGAAAAGCCGGATTTCTCACTCTCATGCTTTAGGAAGTGTTGGTAAGTAGTACATGTTGTAGATTGAACCTGTGTCAATATTTTCTTTGCAGTTTTTCAAATTGTATGTAATGCTGGTCAAAGGAGCTACCAGTTCCATATCTCTCTGTGTGGAGGCAGGTTGCACACTGAGCATAGAATCACAGAATCATTTAGGTTGGAAAACACCCTTAAGATCCTCAAGTCCAGTTGCTCACCCAGCGCTGCCAAGTCTCACTAGACCGTGTCCCAAAGTACCATATCTTCACATTTTTTAAATACCTCCAGAAATGGTGACACAACCGCTTTCCTGGGAAGCCTGTTCCAATCCTTGAGAACACTTTCCATAAAGAAAATCCTAATATCCAATCTAAACCTTTCCTGGCATATATCAGCAGAACACAAGAATCCAAACTGAAATGCTAATGGTTACTCAGTGCACCAGATAGAAGCTGGGAGAGCTAAATTATGGGATGAGATATCAGAATGGTAAATTTTAGTTGTCAAAAGCCTTGGTTGGTTCTATAATTCAAAATTCATCCTTCAAGCAATTAGTCTGTAAACCAAATCTTTTCCTGAACCTAAACTTGCAGACACTTAGAATGTACAGGACTCTCCTGAGATAATCTGTCAAGTTTGTTTGTCTCTCCAGACAGATTGCCAACCTATTTTGTTTGCATTCACGCTCCAAAGGCAATCTGATAGAAATATGTCAAGCATGAAGTAAGAGTGTGTATATGAAGTCTAGGCCTCCCTGTCAAATAAGAGGATGAAGGTTTTTAATTGTTATTTGATAAAGCATTTCTATTGCCCCTTTCTCACAGCCTATACCTAGGCTCAAAAATCAAGAGTTTTGAATGTTTTGTTATCACTGCACCTGCTTCATCTGCCCCTCATATACGACATGTATCTTAATAGAAAGAACCCAGGTTTCAAAAGGTTGAAAATTTCCTTGTGATTGTTTCATAAAACAACATGAAAACTGCGGGCAGAGGGGAGTCTTTTGCTGATGCCCCACTATCCTATGCAGTCTATACAAAAGCATTCATGAAAACCATTCTCTGGCATTAGCCAAAGGAAGTGCTACTTAGAAAAAAATTAAGTTGTTAAAATACTATAAAACAAAAGAGGTGTGAGCCCACACTCTCCACTCCCACCCAAGTCTTGTTATTTCCATTGGGGACCTCAGGGGTCAGTACTTCTCTGCTTTCAGGGTCCAAATCTGCACATAAAAGCAGTCTCAAACTGAATAAGGGGGGAGGGAAAGGGGAAAGCTCTTTTGTTTTAAGAAAATCATGGAATCATTGACTCAGCAGGCTGCCAATAGTAACTAAAATATCCATTCCAATGAGATCACAGCTCTTTGCTCACCTCTCTTCTTCGTCTCTAACCTATTGCTATCTACAGGGACTAACTCAAAGATGTTCCTGTCATTCGTCTTACCAGGGTTAACTAGGATCAGATCATGAGTAAAGATTCCCTTTTAAAACTTACTTCTTTCATTACAATGCTCTGTAATAATTTTTCTAGCCTCTGTTCACAGACTGAAACCTTCCCATCCCTTTGCTGCCTAGCATTGAAGAAACTCATATAAATCTCCTTGGTGTGCTCTGTGCTTGCAAAGATGCAGTCACTCACCGCCAGTGAGTCCACACCATTTACACTCACCCCAGAGTTTACTGGCAATCCAGGTGCCAACCATACTTAAACCCCATCCCTAAGGCTGTTTTTGCTTCTTTCTTTTCCTACCCCTGTGAATTTTGCAGCATGTAGCTGGTGAGTGAGACCCTTTTGTTCTCTCTCAGGGTACACCACGAGAGTATAGGAGGGCTGGCTTGTATCACAGCTGACTGACACTCTGAGTACTGCCTCTGGGTAGGTCACCTCTAGGGTGCTGAGCTGCTTAGGACTGAGGGGTCCAGTACCAGACTCAACAGACCCTTATTCCTCTCTTTACTTGGAAGAAAATTGGTTTTGAACTGCAGGGTCAAAGACAGCTGCCTTTTAGGAAGGGCTGCCTTATTACCACCCTCTTTCTTCGGATGGCAAAGTTTGCCCTGCCTTATTACCACCCTCTTTCTTCGGATGGCAAAATTTGCCCCTGCAGTGATTTCAGTGTTACACAAAGCTGATGTCCTGGGAGCTTGCTGTTCCCGTGGGATGCTGCTCTCATCTTGGTGTGTTACCAGCATTGGCTAGGAGGCTCCTAGCTTTACCCAGGCCAAGCAACCTCAGTGCTGGCTGAAGGTGACAATCACAAATTCATCCAATTCTTAGTTGCAGAAGCAGTGAATGGATCCTGTGACCTCTCCATAAGGTGGGCCCCATAAAAGTAAAGATCTTAATGCTTCCCCTGCAGTGGAAGGTAAAGAGGATGCAATAAGGATATCCTTGGTGTTTAAGGTTCTGGAGTTTGGGCCATCCTCAGCGCACATAGCTAAGGTTTGTCTGTAGTGAACTCTTGGCTTGAGCTACGTTAAATGATTCTGTTGCTCTTGACTCACCGAGTAAGGATTTTTCTCAGGGTCCCAGACCTTAGATCTACAGTGAAAATGTTCACTGAAGCATCTGAGTGGGGGCTTGCTGGTCCAGTGCCTTCCTACAGTGCATCAATAGATGGCAGCAGGCAGTTCCTCCAGGAGCGGTCTTCAAAGCAGCGGCAGCAGCAGCCAGTGATGATCTTCCCTTGCAATGGTTCAACGTTTAAATCTGCCTGCAGACACTTTTTAGGATGCTGTCCCCATGAAAAACAAAATGTGCTGGTTCTCAGGTAGGGTGTATGTTGTTACTGTAGTATGAAAGCAGTAAATAAGTATTGGCCTCTAACTCTATAGTATTGTAAGAAGATTAAATATTTGGAGCCCAAGAGATTTTGTGCTACATTCAGCTGCTTTCTTGGCAGTCTTGAGTGTTCACAAATCCTACTTCTTTCATTCCTTCTTGAGTCGGATAACTTCGCAGAAGTCTGGCAAGGGGATATACTATTCTGAGAAAAGAAAATCACAGGTAGATTTCATGTATTTAAGAAGATAGAGAAAAAAACATGCCTTAAAGAAGGCTAGTGTGCTTCATGGGCTTACACGCTCCCTTTCATTCTGAACATTTCATTTGTGAGTTTTACACAGAGGTTGATTGTTAAACCTTGTCAGTCTGTCTCAAGCAATGAGCAATAGCTGCAGGTTGTGTTAAAAAAGAAGCTCAAATTCCACATGGAAGAATATAGACCTACATCAAGGGTTTGGCCAAATCAATCCCTTATTCACTAAAAAAAAATAAAATACAGGAGAACTTTTGGTACGTCCATCACTCATAATGACATAGCACAGAGCTGATACTGCTCACTGACCGGGAAATGCAGTAGCTGGAATTTTACTGTGGGTCCAACCCAGAGCTAGCAAAAAGCTCTTTTGCTTGAGGGAGCTCTTGTGCTGCAAGGGATTACACTCATAGTTTGAAGGTATAGCTTTGTTTAGTTCTTCTTAATGGATAGTTACACTGCACTTCAGAATGGTTGTGTTGAAAACTACCTGTAGTGACCAGAGTGATGGAAGAGAGTTTTAATGCTCCATCTGGCGGATAGAATTGACCCCTGCTTGTGTTTTTATCCTTATGTGAGACTAAAAGGCTATGTAAGCTATCAAGCTTCTGGTTAATGACCAAGCTCTTGCCTTGCAAACAGTATTAGCAGAGCCTTTATCAAGAGGACGTGATGTCTCTGTGAACTGGCTCCACAGTCACAGGCACCAATTCATCATAGTCATTTACTGTGAAAACAGCAGATTTCAGTCTGCAGTGTAATAAAATGCTTTGCTTCCCAGACTTGTGCAATCTCCAGAGAGGTAAAAAAAGAAATTTAAAGTCAAGTTTTCATGTGAAATGAGGTAAACATAAAATTCAATTAAAGTCAAGGTGAGCTGTATAACAAATTTCTGATCTCAACCTTCAAAAAAGACCTTAAGATGATGTTTTTACTATGAGCACATAGGTTTCTGAGTCAGGGAACTCTTCAGCTGAAGAAATACATTTGAAACCTGTGGGAGCCCCCTGCATGGAGGATTCTATTCCTTTTGGGGGTATGAAAGTTCTTGGCCCTCTCTTACATCTCTATCTTCACAGCATAAGGTATTTTTATTTTGACATGTTAGCTGTATTACAAGGTCTGGGGGAAGGACTGCAGTTCCTTGTTAATGTTTCAAGGCTGCTGTGGGCCTAGGTGATTTTCAGACTTGGTCTCACTTTGAATATTTGTGCACTTAACTGTACAATCTAGAGAGAGGAAAAAAGAGTGAACAGAGACAAAAGGTATTAGATTTACAAAGACGTGAAAGGTGTTTATTTAGGAACTCCAGGAAGACATTAAGGAAAGACTGCAACCTTTCTAATATCCTCTTAGAAACTATAATCTGAACAACCATATTTTTTATTTGATATCGCTTTTTTATTAATTTCTAGCTTGATAAAATCAGGATAAAATCCAGTGTATCTAAAGCTATTGAACATGAACAGGCTGCCTTGCCATCTCTTTCCTGTAGGACGTTTTCAGAAGCACAATAATTGAGGCAGAATTGCTCTGTATGCCTATAGTCCAAGTCTTGATATGTGAATACAGTCAGTGTAAGCATTAACATATTATTCTAAATTTTTTTCATTTGAAACAGGACCTAAATAGCAGAACAAACCCAGCTGCAGATACCAGCCATCAATATCTTTTCATTTTACATTTCACAAATATGGCAGAGCTGCTGTGTTTGTAGTTTTCCACACAGCTGAAAAAGTCGGCACTGAATTACTCACCAGCCTTTGGAAATGTTTTGTATGTGCTGGCTTCTGCGAGCTGTAGAGCACCTGCATTCACACTCCAGAGGACTAAACCACTTCCTTCCCCTACCCTGATGTATATCAGGATGTGTGTGTCTTCATGGTGCCTGGGTGATAAGCTATCAGCTTTACATCCTCTGCTGGTTGTTCTGGAATGCCTTCACAAGTAAGTTGAGGAAGCTAAAAAGATGTGTAAACAGGGAGTGAGAAATGCCTGTGATCAATAACATCACCAAAATCCTCTTGCTCAAACAAGTGCTCTTCAGCTACATCACACTTGAAACCTGCTGTTGATTCTGCTTGTGGCAGCAGCAGTCAGGACCCTCTATCCAGCTACTGGGATAGGAAGAAGATGAGACACTTCACCAGGGATTTTGGTTAAAGGAAAGTTGCACTGGAAGAGGTCTGGGGCCGTTTCTGGCGGTGCAATTTGATGCTGCGGGTGACTTGATTTAATAGCTAATTGTCCCTGAAAGTGGCATTCCTGTGGCTCTTCCTGCACTCACATCACTTTCCTGGTGCTGGCGCTCCCCTGTCTGCCCAGAGACTGCTGAATCAAGAGCTACTGCCAAGCGGAAAGTGTAAGGAAGAAGGGAAAACTAGGATCAAGCCTCTTAGCAACAGCAAGCTCTCATCTTTCCTTAGCTGTACTATTAACAGCATTCTCATTGCCTGTAAGAACACTCTGACCCTTGTAAATCCAGCAGTTTGCATGGCAAGAGCTTCTCGGCATTGCTGAATAGAGTCAGGATAGATCTTGCCCTGTGATTCCAGCCTTACACTGGTGATATTTCCACCATTATGTGGAACTCACAGAATTAGGTCCTCTGTGTGGACAGAGCAACTGAAGCTTGTATGTTCAGTAATGCTGGTTTTGACAAGAGGCTCCCACCAGTCCAGCTAGCAGTGCTGCTTTACACATCGTGCATGAGCAGGAAGCAAGAAGAACAGAGTGGAAATTACTGTAGTTTGTTCTGATCTTGCCTTGAGTCAGTGCTGGCCACTGAATAATCAGCTTAAACTTAACTGAAGTAAGGTGCATTTATTGTAATGCCAGCTGAAAATGCATGTCCCAATCACCAGAGGGATTAAATCCATCCTCAACATAGGCCAGCAGCTCTCCACTCAGCACTGAAGGGCAGGGCTTGGCAGGAGCACCCCAGTCTTTGAGGCAGTCCTGAAAGACATGGTAGGCTCATGAGGCCATGGCTTTTAGCCCTCAAGGGATGGTTCTGAAGGACCAGTGGAGTGTTGGTTGGTGTGCTGGAGTGCACAAGTGTCAGCTTCAGTTGCCTGGATGACACCTGGTGTTATATCCAATGCTCTACAGTAATCTGGACTCTTGGGGTTTTTGTCTTGTTTTTTTTCTTTTTCCTTTGTCATCCTTTTCTTGGGTATGCCAAGGTATCTCAAATGCATAAGATAATGTCTCCTGTTGTGACTGTGCTGTGACTGACCTGGCTGAAAGATTTAGCTCCAGGAAGAGGTGTACTGTGAGAATTGCTGTTATTGCAGCTTTAGAAGTTGCAGCTTTGCAGTCCCATTTTTTTTCCTGTTATTTCCTCCTGGCTAGATATGACAGCTCCCTTCTCTGCATGGTGATGTCTCAGCATTGTCCTACTAACTGTTTGGCTCTCCCCATGCATGGTGTAAAGAACCATGTACCTCCATTGCAGCAGTGATTTTCACTGTGGGAACTGGGTTCCTCAGAGTTTGATTCACCCACAAGCTTCTTCTGCCTTAGTTGTCTCAGGATCCATGACACAGGATCTTCTGTAAATTTGCATCCATCACTTAGTCAGGTATCTTGGAAGCTGGTAGACAGGATCCTGTGGCACAGCTGAGAAATATGCCAGTGCAACCCAAAAGGACCCTAAATCTGACCTTGGACATGGATTCTTCAGCACACAGGTGAAGTGGCAGCTAGAGGAGGAAGAAATATGGCCAGAGGGACCTCCCCTGGGTCACAGAGATAAGGGAGCAGCCAAGAGGGAGCTCTGTCATGGTGCACATGGGCGCTGCTGTGTGCAGGATGTCAAGCTCCTGATAAAAGCTCCTGATATTGGTGTTTTGCCCCAGGAATTCAAAGTGTAGTTTGGTAATTCTGTATCCCCTTGGATAGATATGCATCTTGGTTGGAGAACAGAAATATCCCACTCTGTATGTGTGTGCTGTTTTTCCATGTGGAAATGGATTCAGTCTCTCTCAGAGATCTCAAAATAGCATATGGAAATGTGTTCTTGCTTTCATGTTCATTTTGTTCTGCCTTACACCTGTTAGACTTCACATTTTCCACTAAAAGAAACAGCCATTACCTTTTTTCAGAAAACAACATTTTATTTCTTTTTTCCAGAGCCAGCTGAATACCTTGCTCTCCTGATCAGTTTAAAAAAAGGCTGCTCACCTAAACCCACAGATAAGTGAATCATATTCAATGATGTCACTTCTTCCCAGCTAAACAAATGAATTTTCTTCCAGGGTAATACAATCTTCTGTTACACAGAGATTAAATTACTGGGTTTAAAAAACCAGAAGTCTTAACCTTTTAAAATATCAAAAGTTTGCAATTTTTTGTTCAACAGTCTGACTAGCAGAGTGGTTTACTAAAGCAAAACAAGAAAGGCTTCAGAAAACATTTGAAGAGTTCCAGCATTCACTGAAATAAAGATTGGTGGTGGAGACTTTTTTCTCTACTGTCCCCAAACCAATCTACTTACTGCCATTACTGCTATAGCTACAAATGGCTTATGACTTCAAAACGTCAATTAGGAGACTGGCTTTGAATCTCTCTTCTACCTAACTCCTGTCTGTGGCTGATGTGTTGCCAAGGGAGCTGCATTGTTTCCTACTGCAGCAAATGAATAAAGTTAAATTTATATCTCGCTATGTGCTAGAGAAATAGAGATGTAGTTATGTATGCATTACCTTGAATATAAATCATATAGAGCTCCCCACCTCCTCTGTCTGCTACAAGGCATGCATGAAAATGTCCCCCTGGAATAGAAATAAAGCCATAAAACACCGTATCTGTAGCTAGAGATGAGTCAGATGCAGATTTTAGAAGTGGATCCAGATTTCAAATGCCACCCAAATCTGTGTGTGTGATCAAAGGTTTTGATTCTGACCCAACTCTAAATCACCATAACAGCCTGGATAAGATCCTGGATCCATAAATCTCCACCATCTTATACATCCATTTAACCATATGGAGATCCTTTCTCCAACGGGAGCCATGTGAAACTGGGGGATGCCTTGCTGGGCATTGCAAGATGTAGGTACAACTGCCAGGTCAGATGCAAAGCTGTCTTGTGGCCTTGAGTGCACAATTTAATCCTGGCTGGCATTTCACAAGCAATGGGGCCCAAAGGGGCAGCAACAGGGCCCTTGGGGAAGGCATTGCCACACTGTGCCGCCTTGGGCACGGGGATGCAGGATTCAGCCCTCAGTCTGGAGGTGCCTGTTGGGCTCAATGAAACAAGAAAACCATATAAATATGAGCGCCTAGCAAAAGATGCTGAGAGTATGGAAACTCTAGGCAAGATTGAGATGAAAACAAGCTTTGAGATACCAAGCCACAGTTACTGAACAACTGAAAAACAATGGGATAGCCGACTGAAGGTAATCCCCTTTGATGAAACAAAAGCCCTCTGCTCACAGAAAGGTCCAAGGGTCAGAGCAGACCCTGCCAACTTGGCAGAGGGTCCAAAAAAGCAGTTTTTAGAGTTTAAAATATAACGCCGTATGGTAATGCAATGATTCTTATAGGCTGTATGTAAATGCTATAGGATTTGTAGCTTGTTCTAGATTGGTTGATGTAAGTTAGAATATTCAGCACAGAAGATGATTTATTGAGATGTAAACGGGAAAAAAGGGATTCTATTCTGTATTTCTGCTCTGTATTTCTGTTCTGTATTGTATTCCTACTCTGCTCTGTATTCTGTATTCTTCTTCTCTGCCTTCTGACCTGCCTTGAGCTGCATCTGGCAGCTCTTAGCAGGTCCCCTGCCCTTCTACAATAAAACTCATGCTCTAAGACCTGACTTCAGAGATCTCTCGTCCCGTCCGTCCTGTCTCGTCACCATCCCAGCCGTCGTGGGCAGAACCACACAGAAGGCAGGGAGAAAGAAAAAATCTTACAGTGCCTTACAGTGAGAGGCTCCCTGCAACTTACTAGCAGGCTCTGCAGCATGCTTGGGGCTGATCCCAGCTACAACCTGCACAGGAGGAGGAAGAGGAATAGCTGGGCTCAATTCCCCTATTTTAACACAGCTTCTTGTCCTCGTTCCAAATTAAAGCTGCGTTCATGCTCTTAAACAATCCACTGTCTTGATAATCCTTCTGCCAGTGGATAAATGCTTCTTCCACTTCACAAAGTTGGTATAGGAGGGGTAAAATACTCTTTAAATTTTGGGTCACTGAAATCTGGCAGTTACAAAGGCACAGACTGACCAGCACTGGGGAGATGGCTAAGATATTTTGTAGATTCATTGGGTGACCTTTAATGATAATATTATGCATTTGTTTTGGTGTTTTTTCCTAAGTGTAATTTAGGTTTGAATTAAATCTCTTTATTAAAAGAGTTAGTTTGGTTTTCCAACTTTCATTTGGGATGAAATGTTTTGTCCCAAATGCTTTTGTCCCATTTTCAGTACTACAGGCAAAACAAGAAACAGCATTAAGCACAGTTCCCTTAAATGATGTTTGCTTTCTCTTCTACTATATTTAAATTGCCTTTTTGGTGAGTGCTGAAAGTGAATCAAAGTACCAGCTAACCTTCAGGTCAGACACAGGTACCAGACTTCAATTTAGGCAAGTCACCCAACTCAGTGTGACCTATTATGTTCCATCTCCATATGTTACATCCTTGGGAAGCACCATGCATATACCTTGCTATTCAGAAAAAATTACTTAATTAACGAGCTATAAAATCATGAGTGCTTGTATCTCCCTTAGTGAAAAAAGGACCTTATGTACCACTATGTAATATGACATTAAACTTGACTAAAAATTATCCCTCTCAGTTATAATTAACCATGACTTAGCTCAAATTTAGTATGGCTCTTGAAATCAGCAAGTGATTTTTGTTATTAGGGCAATGGAGGGGATGGGGCAGGGTGGCAGGTGATAAGTTCTGTCCTCAGGCACTGTCCACCCACCCTGCACACTGTTCTTTTTAGAGAGGGAACTACTAAAGGTAGAAAGTGGACAGAAATGTTCTTTGTCTACATTTAGGCAAAATGTCTGCATTAGTGTGTTCAAGGTTAAGACACAAAGTGAAAGAAAGCATTATTTTCAGCATACAGTAACAATTCCAACTCTAAATGAGAATGTTATTTCAAAAGTACATATTTTAAAGCACAACTGTTCCACTTCAACCTTCTAAAGCTGTTTCTTGTTTTCTGAGGAGAAAAAGAAGCTAAAGGGTTGGAGCAGAGGACATTTAGGATGAGAATTACAACACAAATTTGAAAGTCCAGAAAACTTTCAGATGCTTTAAAAAAAATAGAATAAAGAAAACCCTCTAAAGTGTTTCTGAGGCATTAACTTTGGATTCTGGAGGCTTCCAGTTTGAAAGAGACACTATTTTATTGCCTCTGTTCCGTGCAGAGAAAATCTGAGCTCATGAGCACTGCGTGGAGATGCCATATGGGAAGCATTGTAAGCCTCTGGCAAATATCTGTACCAAACATGCACTTGTGTATTACCTTCCGCATACAAAGCACGAAATGGCAACAAACAGAACCTCCCAGCACCAGCGGGAGGCAACAAATTACCTTCTCCACTTACAGATGGCAAAATGGGACCCACCTGTGCTCCTTGTAGCCTCATCTCTGACAATGTAGTGAAAAATGTTGCTGCTCTAAGCCAGTGCTTTTTGTCTGTGGTTAACAAGAGAAGGCTTAGTGAGAAGGGTGATGGACCCAGCACCTGCCTGGGAGGAATATGATCTAGATCAGGCTCTCAGGCCACCCTTCTGCTTAGGACTGTCACTCCACAACTGGTAAGTATGTATTCTCTGCAAAGATACAGATGCAGGTATTGTATTTATTTTGCAACTGAAGGCTGTATACATCTTACCTCTTCTGTGAGAAATAGAAATATGAATCAGCTCAGGTTGTGTGATGGCATTGCAGCACCCTTCAGTGCATGGGGGGTGCCCTTCTTCCAACACACCTTATTGTCACATTAAATTTTCACATTAATGAGCTTTATCTTGGCGGACCATAGACCTGTCATGGCTCAGAGTGAGAAATCTGGTCTTCAAGGAGCAGTGAGCTGGACGATACCCTTTATGGCATTCACCCAGGGAAGCCACATGCTGCAAAGCAGAAATGTAAATCAGTTCTTCCCAGGCAGACTGTGAAGCAGGGTGACTTTTATCAGGTCCATCCATAATGAAAATGAAAAATGGGAGCATCAGTCTTTCCCTTCTCACATGTATCTTTCGCATTCAGTAGTCTCCCCAAGCCTGAAATATTGAAGCACCTTTATTGAGCATTAAGATATATCGTACACACCATTAATCCAGCTTCACAATGCCATTACCAAACAAGCAATTACAACCATCTAAACTGAGCTTCATAATAGGTAAATACGTGGAAGCGGCCTTCATTCAGCCCATAGAGTTATTCTGTTCAAAATTATCTTGTATTCTAATTATTCAGGTGCCATGTAGAGGCCTCCCCAAACACAACAATTTTTAAGAGCTAAATTTTTCCTGGCTGTTTTTACAGAGAGGCAGTTGCAATACTGCAACTATTCCTTGCACAGTCTCTCATCAATAACACCAGTCTTCCTCTCAGACACCACTAATAAATGCTGAATTTAGCAGCTGTGTGCCCAAGCAAGGAAATCTAACTGCAGGGTTGTTTATTGCCTGGAGCATCCACTGATAACAATAAAAGAGATACAGTCTTTATGAAGCTCTTACATGCAAGCTAGATTATGCATCCGTAGCTCAATTTAGCTCCCTTATGCTGAGGCATTATGATACATTTGTTAATTACATGATCACATACGGTACTTTCCACATTCAGCTCCTGCTTCAGTTGTTGCATAGGATGCTCTGTGATGGGCAGCTGTTCAGCAGTCCTCTTTTCCCAGCTCTTCCATGCAGGGGTCCAGTGTCACTGACTAAGCACCGAGCTGCGTGAAATGGAGGTAATCACTTCTTCCTCTGAAGAAGGTAATCAGTGTTCCTCTGAAGCACGAATTGCTGGGAAATTGGACCTCTTCACAAATATCAGCACAGTTATCTTTAGAGCTTCCCTGTGATAATACGCAAAAGGGATTAGCCCATTTCAGAGGCATGGCTGAAGCTCATGCAAGTCTTGTATCTACTGCAATATTTGCCTGAATTTGACCCCCAACATTGACTGAAGTTAATCAGTCTCACTTCAGCAATCCAGGCTCAGAAGTAAAAACAGACACTTGCTTTACAAGGGGAGTGTGTGAAGCCTCCTTCAGAAAAGCTCCAAAATGCAGCAAGCTCTTAACACCCCTCCCTGGATGGGCTCCAGACTGTAACTCATAGCTTCCACTGGCTCAGCACAGATCGTCTTCCCAGAAGAAAGCCGAAGCAGGGATGGAGGGTTTTGAGTGGTTTTGTGAAACATCCCAGCAGAAAGGGAAATGGATAGCACATGGACCATCAGCCAAAGCAAAGACCTTCCCCCTGGGAGGGGGAAATCAGTCCAGATCATTAGTCCAGTAAAAGAGGGAGAAAACTGATAAGAGAGCTATCTAACTTCAACTCTGACTGCTCTGCCTGGAGTACGTGTGAAGGCCAAAGCTACCTAAGCAAACACAAGTGCATGCACAAGGCAAGCTCATGCCTCAGCTGTGAGCAAGGAGAGTGGTTCTGCCGAGGCCTTTTCCATCAGTCCAGTGTTACTGGTGTTAATGAAATCCTTTGGCATGTACACCTGCCTGCAAGCCAGAGCTGGCCCAGACTTTATTGCTGTAATGTTACATTAATGACTTCAGATGGCAGGTCATGCCATTGATTTCAGCGAGGCTGTGTCGCTTGCAGCCATAAGTGGAAGTGATCCTTCCCCTTTCTGTAACCGTACACGAGCGATGCAGGAACATTCCACAAGGGATGATCAATAGACTGAGACAAATTAAAGCTGGCAAAAGGTATGGCTGTTGACATAATAGTATTTATGGTGAGAAATCTATCAGTTTCAAACAATCTTGACTTTCAAAGTGTGTTTGTTATTGGATATTCCATGCTTTCCGCCCCCACTGAGAAATTTTGTGCATACCAGGCAACATATACAAATGCTATGTGAGATGAAATGCTCTCAGGTGCATGGTGTCATTTTTGGAGTTGTCCTGTGCAGGGCCAGGAGTCGGACTTTGGTGATCCTGTGGGTCCCTTTCGACTTGGGACATTCTATGGTTTATTGTAGACATTTTAAACTGAGTGAAAGAGTCTGAGCACAAAGGAAATGTCTTTTTGCATAATGATCTGTGAAATTCCGTGTCATAGGAAGTCAAGGAGGATGCAAACATTCAGGTTATGGAGAGCAGGTATTTATACCAAGAAGCAGAATAAATAAATTTAGAACAGCAAGCTCCTTAAAAGATTTGTGTGGGTGAAGGGAAGCCTGAAATGTCACATTTCCAGGTTAAGGCACTAGGGGTCTGGAAAAAGCTGTCCTATAACTTTGTTTTGTAGAATTTTATGTATTTTTGAAGTGTCTGCTGCTTCAAACTTGGCAGCTTGATCCACTGTAGAAAAAAATCTATATTTCAGCCTGAATAGGATACATCTCCCTTTGTATTAGACCCATGTAAAATATTCTTCATTCTTAATAAATGGAGCAATTTATAATGGCAATGCTGACTGGCAATGTAAGAAGTGACACCACAAAGCATAGTTATAACTGTGGCTTTTCTTCCTCCAAAGTGGTAGCACCCTCTGCAACTCATCTTTTACATGGTAGCCTGAAGATCTTGGTTAAGGTCTTGGACAGGAAAGTGGGGGTTTGATGCCTACTTCAATGTAAGGAAGGTTTAAACCCATTGCTCCTGATTTTTAAGAGACAGTGGTACTCATGGCATAGACAAGGTGAGTAGGGAAAAAAGCCTGGAGAAAGGGGAAGACAGATTTATAGGTTCCTTTACCTCTGCCGGTTGAAACAGGAAAACTTAATGGTCTAAGAGTAAGATTTCAAGCAAGAGCCTGTCTCTTACCCCAGCAAAGTGGGGACTCTGGGCTCTGGGTTGAACCCAGGAGTAGTTTTAATGCACTTTTCCATTAATTGTTGGATAAAATTGTTGGGAGGAGGAAGGAACCAAACCTAGCAGAACAGGACCTAGAGCCAGTTCTGGGAAAGAACCCCCAAACCAAAGACCAGATGGCTGAGGCTGGTTGTACCTGATGTCATTACTCCTCAATTCCCGTGCACAATGGCTCTGCGATGAAGCACCTTGAAGGCTCACAGACAGATGGTCAATTGCTATAAATATTTGTGTAGCCTGGTATGAAGGTGTTTTAAATAAAAATGGATAATTTGCTTATTTGACAGATGCATCTTGTCGACCACATTAAGTTGTGCTGTAGAAGGGATTTGCTCATGACTGTGAGTTCTGTTGATCAGAAGTGCAGCAGAGCAATTGAAGTAGCACCTCCAATTTCACTTACCTTGACCAAAAACATCTAGTACTTTCTACACAGGGCTTCTTTGAAGCCACCACACATCAGCACAGAGGGGACACTTCTCAGCTCCTGCATGCACTAGGACTGAATGATGGGCATCTGCAAGGATGCAAAGTGCATGGGTCTCAGCTTAGAGGCCCATGTGACAGCAGGTTTTGCCTCCAGTCCACCAGGGTAATGCCCTCAGCAGTGCCATTCTAGTACAGAGTGCTTTTTATCCCTGGCCTGGCATAAAAAGGAGACATTTCCTTTTGATTCACAGCAGAACACAACTGTTTCCCTCTCCCAGCTGCACAGGGTTGGCCTCAAATCTCTCTAAAGAAACAGCCTCCTCTTGCAAGCAACCTCTTGATGTTTATTAGCTGTGGAGAAGTAGGCACACACCCATTCCCACAGGGCTGGGATGAAACCATCTTTCCTGACTCTGGGGTCTGGAAGCACATCTAAGCCTGCCAGCTCTGACGAAGGCCCGTGGGCTGAGTCCCAGCACCTGCACTTAATTTTCCTCCAGAGCATGTGGGGCCAGTCCTATTTCTGGGTCCTTAAAGATGTCATACTCCCTGCCATGTACATGCTGGAGCCTGTTGGGTTTGGGACACCAGACCTTGTATAAGACTTGTGCCAGCTGAGCAAATCCTGGGGTAAATGCTCCATCACCATCCTGCTCCAGAAGGAAAAGGTGTCTGGGGTCTAAGGGTCTACTTCCTGCTGCACGCTCCTTCAAGTGCCGTAATTCAGCCTACTGTGTGTGAAAAAATTAAGGATCCAGGACATTTTACGTCTTAAACCATGTGGCATCATTTTAAGACCTGCCATCTCTCTTCAAGGCACTGTGGCAGTCCAGCCTGGAAGTGCTGTGAGACTGCACTGGCTGCATGGCAAAGAATGCTGCTGAAGATCTGTAGTGAGTAAAATCCTAAAAGCTGTTAGGTTTGTATCACTCTGTGTCTGTTTGCAGCCTAATTCACAAAGGCTTTTACACAACCACTATTACAGCTTAAGCTCCATTCTCCTTTACATTCTCGCAATTTCGTTGGAGGTCGTGGGGTTGTATACTCTGTCACATTGAGTTATTAAATGGGAAACACACATACACTACAAAAAAATCGAATGAGTCATACTAAAGCAGGGCTGTTCCTTGCAGTCTCCAGAAGTGTGCTGTTAAACCCTGAAATGGAGGGTTTAACAAAGGCAGGAGACCATTCTCTCGCAGTCTCTAACCGCTTGCAATTTGCAGCCGGGTTTTAGCTGTATGAGTGCTGCAGGATTTGGCTATCATTGAACTTCTTCTTAAATGTTACACTCAAAATATGACAGAGGCAGATTTTTGTCAGGAAGCAGATGAATGCGACACTGGTGACATGGCAGTAGACAGATTGTTTAAAATTCAGAAGATTTACTGTGAATCTGAATTAAAAAAGCCTCATTTAATATTTGGCACATTATTAAAGCAGTGTCAATTCCCAATTTTTTTATTACACATGTGTGGGTTCAATATAATTACACTTCTGTACAGTGTAAACATATTTTTTGTCTGCATGAATGTTTGGCCTCATGTGGGATCATTTTGTACAATTCATTTAAAAGCACAATTAATAGTCTCTTACCCTTATTTGTATCCTAAATAGCAATATCTAGTCCAAAAACACAGTAGTAAGGCAAAATGTTCCTAGAGCAAGCCAATCTCTTTTGGAAAACAGGAAAACTGTGTAGCTGTTTTATGCACATAAATACTGCTTAAGTGTATAATTACATGTAGGAAATTATTTCAAACACAGAAACACAAGAAACATCAAATCAAGTGTGATTCAGTAAAGGCAGTCCTTCACTGTGCTTTTCCAGGAGGGGAAGCCGCCAGTCTTAATCTGACATAGTGGTAGTTTCCAGAAATGAAAGGAAAAGCTGAAAGCAGGATTCATTGCATGTAACTTTTTCATCTAAAAATAAGGCCTCTTGCACAAGCTGTTCACCTAGACTCCCTCAATGATCTGAGAAGTGATAGAAGAGATCAAGAAGGAAACCCCAGCAGGTAACCCCAGCAGGTACATTGTCACGTATAACAGAGTTGTCAGGAGGAGGGTTTCCTCCCAAAGCTATCAATTCTGATCACTAGCTAGAGAAACAGAAGATTAAATCCTCATTTATTTTAAATGGCCCAAATTATGTGATTAAGCCCCACCCTGTAGTACTTTCCAGAAGCCTCAGAGGAGGAGGGGAGGTATACCCACAGAGGGGATCCCAGGCACCGCAACTCAGCCCTTGCTAGAGGTGAAATGTCACCATCCTTTCTCTGATCCACTGGAAAGCCTTCTGAACTCCACTTTCCAGGGTTTCTGTAGGACAGTATTCCTTAGCAGGATTTTCATGGCTTCTGTCTGAATATCTGCCATCTGTTGGAGTCCTGTGTTCCTGTGGAGGTGCAGCCAGTTTGCCACAAGTCAGATGGGGAATGGCTGAACAAGGTGCCTTGTTCATGGTACTCTCTACCCAAGCTGGTTTCTTGCTCTGCACATCAGCCTTATACAGCTCTAGGTTTCTTCAACCCTAAATTATTTACCTGCCCCTTCTGATTTGACAGTATTTTTGATCTTTTGCTGTTTTCAATTTTTTTTTCCCCCTTCATTTGTGAAGATGCACCACATGTAGGTTTTTTAGTATGTTTCCTGCAGGGTTAAATTAACCATCACCTGTGCCTTATTTGGGAGCTTTTTTGTATTAAGTGCTGACAATAGATAGAAGTATAGATAGAATAGATAGTAGTAGAACTATATGGCCTCCAAACCCTCCAAACATGTGCTTCTGATTAGCTTACTATTAGGAACTAACCTAGGTTTAATTTAATTAGTCATTTAAGCATTATGATGACATATTCGTTAAGTTCATTGGTTTAAACAGAAGCCAAATGAACCTGCCAATGGAAATGACATCCCTTCAAAAGCTGTTCCCAGACACCTCCTTCCTGGCTATGCTGAGGCTGCTTGCTTAAACACCCCAGGACAACAAAGCATTGCAAAACCCACAGTACCTGGAAGAGCCCTGTAGAAACACTTCCCCAGGCACCAGGCTGGCTGCTCTGGGGCAAGACTCTCTGCATAAGAGAGCACAGACACCAGGATTCGTGCTGACACCCATGCACACTCACGAAGTAGCCTAATCCCACCAAACAGCCACATTATTTTGTAGTAACAGGGCCATGCCCTGCCGTACAGAGTGTTCCTTGCAGCACTCTTGCTTGTGGGTTAGGTCTGTGATGTCCTTTTGAGAGAACTTGGGGACGGCTGCCTGAGGATTCATCCTCCTCCCATGGTGTGTTATTTCACTGTGCTTTCTTGAGATATATTTTGAAGAGTTTTTTTCCTCCCAAATTACTCCATATATCATCCCTGTTGCTTTAGATAGCACAGCAAAAGAAGAGCTAAAGAAGTAATATAATATTTTCCTCATTCAATGGAAAACATAAATTCTTGTTTGCTTGTTTTTAAATCAAAGCATAAATCTGCAATTTTATTGGAGCATAGCCTCTGTAAAACGTTTTATGGTTATTTAAGAGGAATATGGGCTGTAAAAAAATGTAAGTTTATTACACGCTTGGATTAAAATTTTCTAGTTTCCCTGGTAAAAAAGTGCAGCTTCTGAAAAACACATTAATATGCTATCCTTCAGATTTTCACACAAGGGTATAAATATTAACACAATAAATTGTGCAAATAAAGACGATTCAGGATAGGCAGACAAGGACACTCGGTATCCAAAATTTTCCTCTTGTGTATTTTGAATCGTCTCTTGTAAATGTGAGAATGGAGATCTTCATAAGCTCACCCCGCTGTGTCAGCCCACCTGTTTGCTGCTGTTTGAAAATGAACTGGGTCTCTAGACACTGGGACATTTCTAGAATGATTTATCTCAAAGCCATTAAAGGCAACAGGGAGGGCTTAGCTGTTTCTGAGCCAGATCTTGATGTTACTTGACATAACAAACATTTTTACACTGAGGTTTTGCCTTTATTTGCCTTATTGCCAGACAATTTTCAGGCTTTGTGTCATCTAAAAGGTCATTTGCTATTCCTACATGTTTGGCTTTGTATCCATCTATGTGGTTCTGCATTTTTAACTGATTAACTGGCACAGAAATATCTCCTGTTTGCTACTTTGCTACTGCACGATGTAGGTCTCAATCGTGGGTCTATGTTGTTCTACACCTATTACTGACTTCTGTGTTTTTATTACCTTAAACCCACATTTAAAGCATCTTCATGGCAATATATAGGAAGAATACTGAAATATTTATTAAGAACAATATCAGATGCTTGGTTAATTAGAATACCGTTTCCCATCTGGCAATGTCTGAAATGGATTTGCCCCCCCCGCGTAAAGAAGAAGAGGAAACATCCTCCACAATGGGAGCTCCTGCTCTCATCAGGAGCAATGCATCCACAAAATCACTGGTGCAGAAACATGTTCTTACATTGTAAATGCAAACAACCAACAAAGTGCCTTACAGTTTTCCACAATGAGTGCATGAGATGCACGTGGCAAATAACTCCTATTGGTGGTTAGGAAGCAATAGATGAACCTCGGGTGAGCTGGTGAAAAAATAGACTGAAGAATTGGCAACGTTGCAGTCTTGTCTGATTCGTATACTTAAATACTCGTGTCCTCTGCACTTTCTCAGTGAGAATACATAATGTAATCAGGAATGAAATACAAATTTTTAGCAAAGGAATATAACTTTTTTAACAAAAGGAGACAGAAGTGACTAGGATGATGTTGTGCTGGGACTGACAGAAACACCTTTGGTTTACAACATTAATTACAGTGTGATCTGTTGGTTTGGGCTTTTGTTTTGTTACTATTCGATGTTATAATCAGGTCATATTCAATGTCATTACAATCTTTCTAACTGTTCTGGGGAAAAACACTGCCATTTGTACATATGGCTGAGAAGGCAAATATTGAGGATAGATCAAAAGGAAATGATGGTGAATATCACCTGTAGAAGTAGAAAACTTGTTCTGTGTATACCCATAAATGCTTTAAAGCTTAATTTTAGAAGTGTTAGTTCTAAAGAGATATGTTGATGTATGCTGTGTTCGATCAGTGAGATACCACTTTTAGAATAATTTATACACATGGACTAAGTTTTTCTTGACTTGCCATGCTAACCAAAACAGAGATACCCAGAGTTTTGCTCTTACAAGCTAATCGCTGTAAGGGGATGCCCTTTTTTTTACTCTGACTTCAGCCATTTTGTCAGAAGGTTTGTAGATAAGGAAAGGATCCTTTTCAACTCACTCTGGGACTGTAAAACATTTCTTGAAATCAGTATGGGACTCACAGAAAACTGTATCTGGGTAATCTAAAATGAAGCTCATAATTTTTGCAAAGCTTTATGCACAATATTTCCTGATTTAAGAGGGATATTCCTTGTAAAGCACTGGAGAACACTATCCCCTTTGGCATGCCATTTTTTAGCTTGCTCTTACTGTAGCCACCACTTTCTGATCTAGCACTCCTTTTACATGAGACATTTCTATTGAAGTTAATGAAAAATGACGGTGTTCAAGGAAAGCAGCTCTATTTTCATGTTTTAACATAAAGATGCAAATTAGGACCAGTATTAAAAACCTAACAAAATGGATGGAATTGTAAAGCAGAGTTTGTGTTGGATGTAAGTAATTCATTCTGACGTTTTGTATAAACATTACAAATAAATCAGGAGCTTTACTATAAATACTGCTTACTGCTGAATAATCTGGATAAAAGACACTTGCTGTTATGGAACAGCTTTTTAGTTAGTGCTTTCAGTGTCAGTTTTGAACTGGATTTGTGAATTTACTAGAGTGCCCTTTCATGATGCTTGTGTAGAGGTTCCTGTGGACAAACTGGGAGGATGAAAGCATTAAGATTGGGCCCAGCTCCTCAAATAGCAAAATCAAAATTTAGCTTTCGAGTATTCAGGGATCATTTCCTCCAAGCTCAGGAGCAATGCATCGTAGCAAAGAGAAAATCGGGCAAAAATGTCAGGAGGGCTGCATGGGTGGACAAGGAGATCCTGGGCATACTCAGGCACAAAAAGGAAGCCTACAGAGGTGGAAGCAAGGATGGGGAACCTGGGCATAATACAGAGGCATCATCTATGTGGACAAGGATTGGGTTAGGAAAACTAAAAACTCTTGTATAATCAGATATGGCTAGAGACATCAAGGGCAACAAGAAAAGCTTCTATAGGTGTGTTAGTATTAAAGAATGACCAGGGAAAATATGGTGTCTCTCTGGAAGGAAACAGGAGACCTGGTTACCAAGAATATGGAGAAGGCCGGGGTACTCAATGACTTTTTTGCCTCAGATTTCACTGCTAAATGTGTTCCAGCCACACTGCTAAGTCATAGAAGGCAAAGGCACTGGGAGAATGAAGAACCACCCTCTGTAGGGGAAGATCAGGTTTGAGACCATCCAAGGAACCGAAGGTGCACAAGTCCATGGGACCTGATGAGATACATTTGCGTGTCCTGAGGGAACAGGCAGATGAATTGGCCAAGCCACTATCCACCATATTTGAGAACTCTTGGCAGTCTGGTGAAATTCTCACTGACAGGAAAAGGGGAGACACAATCCCCATTTTTACAGAAGGAAAGAAAGGAAGACCTGAGGAACTCTATAACAGTCAGTCTCACCTCTATGCCCAGCAAGATCATAGTGCAGATCCTCCTGAAAACTATGCTAGGACAAATAGAAAATACGGAAGTGATTGCTGACAGACAACATGGCTTCACAAAGGGCAAATTTTGCTAACATGATTGACAGAGAATTGAGACTAGGTGATCTTTAAGGTCTCGTCCAACTCAAACCCTTCTACAACTCTGTGATTTTAACTGTGAGACTAGTCTCGTGTAACAGACAGTAGACATCTTCCTGTAGGGAGTGCCTCTGCTCACACTGGGTGGATGCATCTCGGCTGGCCAGCTGAGACAACCCCCAGTCTCCAGTGGCAATGCTGATGAGACCTCCATGGGCTACCATGGGTATTATGACAGTTCCCTGAATTACAAACCTGAGATGCAGTGTTGTAACTGGAACTGAATTCCCCTCCCAGAATTTTTCTATCATGCACGTGACCTTATAAAAGGCTAAGTCAGGGGCTACTTCCAATTGGAATTGGAATGGAATCAGTACTTTCTACTGTCACAAAGTCAGTGCCTGCTCCCTCCACAACCATGGGGTTGAGTCTCTGCCTGGTGCTGGCTGCCACCTGGGGCTCTGCCTGGCTGCTGCTGCTCAGTCAGGATCATTTCTTTCATGTGACTGCTTGCATGGGCTCCCAACTGGCCCAAGAGGCCAAAAGAAAGTCCCTCTCCATGCCATGTCATGTGCTCAGTTACTGAGTGGTTTAGAGGTTTCCAAATCCTTGTTTAAACACTGCATCCAAAGGAAATAGAAGGTCTTGTGTTTTATTCCAAAATAACTCCTGGAGCCAAGCCAGAAGTAAATGGAAAAAAACCCCGTAATTAAAAAAAAAGAAAGAACTATTTACAAAATCTGATCTGTAAGAGGACTTTGAGTCTGAGGTATTATTGCGTGAATTTATCTAGGAAAGAAAACCTGTAAGTCTCGAAGGAGGTAACTAATGTCAGCATGAGTCTGTAGTTTAGGGCCTACAGAAATTATTCTCCATGCTACTTCTGCCTGAAATGTACTGATTTTTATATAAACTATATTTATGACAAGCAAGACAAGATGTTAAGAATGGAAAAAGTGAAAGGGAATAAATTGTGGTAGTGATGTGAGATGGGGAGGAGGAGAAGCTGACTCAAATATCAATTTTCTAAAATAATTTTTACTTATTTAATTACAGAAGAACTTGCAGTTTTGGGCCACTAAAAATGGATGTCAAATTTTGGACATGGATGTTCTCATAATGTAGGGGTGAGCAATCCATTGCTGAAGCACCAGTAGTCCTCTGTGGTGCACGGTGCAACAAATGTGCTCTACTGTCTGTGGTTTGGTTCGGTGCATTGATCCTCAATATGAGAGCTTCTGGATGGACATGGTATCAGAGCAGCCCTTAGCCTTGCAGTTGTCTCAGCCAGCACTGGGGAGATGCCAACTCAACAGTCAAATAAAAAGCATTGGAGGCTTACCTTAGGAAACATCACATTTCCTCTGTAATTTTCTTCCATGCCATCACTTGCAAAAACCTCCAAAGACATTCTTGTACTTCTGCAGCCTTTTCTTTTTACACCAAAGGAGAGTTTTATCTGATTCAGGACTTAAGATCTTTCCTGCCTAGGGTGAATCCTGACCACATCGAGACCAATGGTACATGGGGTCTTGGTAGTCTGTCCTGACCACATAATGTGTCTCCTGGGCCACAGAAAGTGAGCTAACTGCATCACTGAATCATGGAGCAAAAGGACTGTTCCTTTCAAATGACCATTTGGGAATCAGGATTATTTCCTGGAGAAAGTTAGTTCTACTTTAGACACTACCTTACAGCTAAAACCTATTGGAGATAGGTAACCGTAGCTAAAACATTAATGGCAAAGTAAATATGTTTTATTTTGCAATCAGACATGAATTACCCAGCAATTACAGTAAAATTATTATAGTTCCGTGTTACCTACAACTACTGATTGATGTACTCTGGTTAGCACATGACACTGTTATTACAGCATAAACTCAGCTGAGGGTATCTGGGGTCTAAAAATACCCTAGGTGATCAGAAAGTAACTCAGTCATAGACACAACCTCCAACACTCTTTGGAGAACTGGTGTGCTCAGGGATGTGCAGGCAAAGTCTAGTCATAACATAATGGCACTACAGTTTAGGAGTAACTAGAAACCACTGCATTATATAGTCTTAAAATAAGGTTTTACAATGTTAAAAAATAATGATATTCAAATATGCAGAAATCTTTGTAGTTACAGCTAATTCATGGATAGAGTACAAAATGCTAGTATGAGTAGTCATTTCCATATTTTTAGAAAAAATTCCTAAAATCAGTATAAGTTCTTTGAGTAATCTATGTAGGTTTGAAAATTCAGGATTGAAGAACTGCGTAAGCACAAAGTGTATATCATTTGTATTTGCATTTTTTTCCATGTCATGTCATGGTTTCAGAAAAACAGAACAAAAGCCAAGGAGGATACTAGCAGATTTCCCAGGGAGTTCCAAGGCCTGAAAAAAATACCAAAATAAAAAAGTAGGTGTATAAGGGCGTTATGTGTTCTACTGAGTCTCTCAACTCATTGTACAATGATTTTGCCTTCCAGCCTAAACTTTTGTTTGAACTATAGCATATTATTTATAAGTGTTAAGACACACTCTTTCATGTTTTAAAAGCTACAAGTGAAGGATCAATTATTATTTATCCTCTTTGTTGAAAAGGAAGAGTTTCTAGACTGAGTTTGTTTGGCTCTGATTTCCAACCACTGAATAGTGCATCTTTTTCTAACAGATAAAGCTTTTAAATTCTGTGACATTAATAACATAACCTCCTATCCTTTTCTTTGGTAATCAAAATAGACTAAAACTTTAGACCTTTTCACCAGAAGATGCTTCTCAAATTTGAGCATTCTTCCCCAGCTTTTATATTTCCCCGATGTATCAGTATAACATCCCTGATCTCCCCACCTGCAGCACCCCTGCACCTCCTAGGGACAGAAATAACCACTGCCTTGCCCTCAGTTATCCTGCTCATCGTTTCAGGTGCTGAGCCTGGCTGGCCCCTGCCACAGGGACACAGTAGCAGGAGGGAAAAAACAGAAGTTGGAAATGGACTGGCCACCTGAGAAAAAGAAGTGGCAGCTCCATTGGTGCTCATGGTCAATTTTGTATCTTAAAGTAACAAGCATCATGTGCAACAAAACAATGGTATTTCCTTACTTCTTCTTGGCATTTGTGATGGAAATTATTTGCACTTTCAGCCATTATGTTATTTTTCTTTTACAGCTACTATATCCTTTTAAAAGCCACTGCTTCCTCTGATATTCTCTGCCCCACTTTATAAATGGGATTTGTTTTCTCCTGAAAAATGACCTTACATTTGGTTGTGTTGAAACATGCATTCACATGAAACCCCCTTGCCAAGTGACCCTGACCTATGCCCATCATCTCTTCTCTCTTCATTATTTTCTTTTTATTTGCTACAAATTCTATCAGAAATGATTTAATATTTTCTTCAAGATCGTTGAATGGGATGAGAGCAGCTCCCTGGAGGCTTCTGCTCAAAAACCCCCTAGCCATTGCAAATGCCTTACTGAGATCTACCAACTGAGCAATCCTTAATCTTTTTTAAATGAGTCTGTATTGATTTTCTTGTACAGCTAATTTTTCTGAGAATTTTATGAAGGACTTGCTCTAATGACTTATAAAAGTTGGGTAACTGAATCAAATTTGTAATGTCACAAAACTTTTGAGGTAGATTATAAAAATTAAAAATCCCCCAATGATATTGATTGCATCACTTGTTCTTTCGACTCCTTGGTGATTGTTTTCCCTGCCAGCCTTTCCTGGATTTTATTACAGACCAATGTCAATCTAAGCTTGTTTGTAACCTTGCAGGTTGGATTATTTTTAACACTCTAGGATTTATTAGCATTACTAATTCAGAGAGTTCCTTGACCACAATTGTTATTTCTTATAGATGCAACTCAGCTGGTCTTGCAAAGTCAGAATTGTCTGAACGGGATGTGTGGAAAGGTGTTCTCTCTGCTGTGCCAGACCCCCGTGGCTGACTCTGGCTGTTGGTACCTCAGCTTCTCAGCACCTGGGGGAACCACTGCTTGAGTACTTCTGCCTTTTGTCCTTTGTGATCAATAATCCTGCCAACCTTGTCTAATAGCAGGTCCAAGCTGTTAATGGGATTTCATTTCATTTGCTCTGGATGTATGCTAATAACTCCAGCCTTACCCTGGATGACCAACGGCATCTCTCCTATCCTTAGTAATTACTTGTATTTCCACATTTCTTTATTTCTGCCCATTACTATCAGAATCATTTTGGGTTTAGTAGTATTTCTACCTCCCTTTCATCATTTAATGAAGGGAAGCATTTCTCCTCTGAGGAGTCTTTGCACAGATATGGGTGATTAGGAGTTGGTGCTCTGCTTTCTGCAGAATTTGCTTTCTCTTGACCTGAAATAGAGAGAATATCCACCAGAGTACAGAATCAGCCTCCCTAAGATGGTGTCTTTTGGGTTCACTGGCAGTGGTCAGCTCTGTCCCTGTGGTTCTGGTGTTGAGTTTCCTTGAGGCTTTGCAGCAGAACAGGCAGACTGAATGTGATGTGGAGCTGCTTCTGCTGCTGCTGCTGAAGGAGAGGCAGAAGTGGGATAAGATCTGGAATGATTCCCTGGAGAACCTGGCTCCTTCCTCCAGCCCCATAAGAAAGGGGAGAAGAGAATTTGGGGTGGTACCAGCTTAAGAGCTGCCCTTTTGACAGGCTCTTCATCCCTTTAGCCCAAAAGCAGACCATGCCTGTGTGTTTGGAGACCCTTCCCCTTGGAAATACCACCACTCTGGCATGGGCAGCCATTCCACCTGTGGCAGCCCACTGTCCTGACCTGCCAGGGCTGCAGCAAGTATCACCCTGCACTCTCACTGGGATGGCTGGCTACCACGGGCTATGGCAGCATGGTCACATTGGTTTGGATCTCTGTTTGGTGTGAAAACTCATCCAAGAAGGGCAAATGCCAACAGACAACCCCAAACTTACTTTAGTGATACTACACATACATTCATTGCTTTTCACTCTCCTGAAGCTGATGTCGACAGACTCTCTCCTATTGCTTTTGCTTGATTTTTTTTCAGCTTTAGGAAAGTGGTTTTCTCAAAGAAGCAAGAGTATGTACTACTGGTGAACACTGTAGCTGTTAGCAATAGCAAGTAAATGATCGTAACCAACTGACTGACATGGTTTTGTTCACATGTAGTATGGTTTTATCCCCAAGTCTTGTGCTTTTTGATAGACAAATCAGTAACATTATTGATTTTACTGTCTGGAAAGAGATTATTTGCCTCACAGGTAAAGAGGAATAGATTTTGGTATTGTGCAAGCCCTAGTTGTTGCTGATACTTCATGATATATTGTAGTGTATGATGTTGTTTGTATTGGAAAAGCCAGAAAATGACATTTGAAAGGATACTTGCATAATAATTGGTGGCTGATAGATTGGCAGAGGATATCTCAAACAAAAATACTGTTTCTATTAAGTAGTGTGCAATTTAATACATTTGACTTTACATGCCAGAGTCTAGTGGATCTTTTAGTACATCCCTTGGATATTATAAATGTTTAGAGATATTAGTAGTTTTAAAAAAAAAGCCCTGAAAAGACACTGCAGTTTAGTCTTAGTGACACAGGCCTTAGCACAGTTTAATTTTTCCATTTTCTTTGCTGGACCCTGAGGGCTGGTGGCAAACTTACCCTGGAGACTGGGGGACACAGAGCCCCACCATATGCACAGATGGGTGCAGTGAATGATAAAAGCCACATGGGAAAAGGGCAGGCTGTGCCATAGGCTTTTATCCCACTGTTGCTGCTATTATGGAAAAGGGATCAAATACAGAAAAATAGCAAACCCTTCATGTTAGGCATGGGGCACTACAGCTCGTAGGCAAGGTAGAACGCTAAGAGAAGTTTTTTTCTTAAGTGCATTTGTAGTTACCATTGGGATAAAATTAGGATTGATGTTTGTAACTGCAAATATTACCCAGGACATATGAACTACACTGAATTGAGTTCTGAGTTTACTGAAGCTGTGAGCACAAGGTAGCACACGCAGGCTAGGGATGGCAAAAGCTTGCACAATTACAAGACCTTAAACCAAAAATAATGCTTCAGTTCTGCTTTCTCCTCATATGTATCAGGGGCGACCAAGGAGATACCAAATTTATGCGAATAGAGGTAATTCAAAGAAATTTGCTGTAAAATGCCATAACTTAAAGAAGGCAGTTTTATTGCCAATGAGAATCATATGAGGAACTAACATGCACAATTAAGCAAAAATCAGTCAGTTGCATTTATAACAAAGCAGAGTAAACTAAATCCAGACCAAAAGGGATTTGTTAGCAGCTTTAGATTTTGTTTAAATTTCCCCATAGGACATATGAACCATATGTAGAAATAAAATCCATGCATAAAACTGCATATTCCTGTGCAGTTTATTAGATACTTGACATCTCAATCAACATACTAATGTACTTCCTGAGACAACTCTTAAGCATCTGCAAATCTTTCCTTTTGATTGCTTTTTTCTCTTCCTGTGAAAGAAATCTTCCTCTTCTGGCTGTTCTTCTCATGAGCTTGTAACTCTCCCTGCCCGTCCTTGTCTCAGTGCTGGCCAATCTCAGTCCTACCTTCCTAGAAAATAAGTGACTCAGAAATTTGTCTTCTGATGTCCTCACACTGTCAGTGTCCCGCTTCTCAGGAGAATCTCCTTTGGCTTTGAACTCTGGGATTTAAAAGACAGGCCCTGTTAAGCATACAAAAATATTTTAGAATTTTTGAAGAGTTATTTCACATTTTTATGCTGAGGTTATGTTTTGTTTCGGTCAGAATTGTGTCATTCGACTAATATTAGCCAAAAAAAAAAATTCTCAAATCTGGCTTGAGGTGTCCCTGGCTACATAAATGTTAATAAATTAGGTGAAGCATCTGTTCTGTGTTCCCTGAAGGGAAGTGGCAAGCTCTGAGCTGTACTTCTGTAGCAGAAGTTGCTTTTCTCCTTCCTCCTGGGCAGAGGGACTACATCTATTCTGTCTTCTGGAAACAGATCCTGGCCTGTGTATCACACAAGCTGTGCTTGGGGGTTGTCCAGGAAAGTACCGCTTGGCATGGGTCAAATCCATGCTGGGTAATGTGTTGCTCCATCTACTCAGTTAAATAGGAGGATGATCACAGGCCAATGCTCTGTCTGTCACCCTGCGTTGTTTGCTAGAATAGGCATAGCCCCCAGATCCCATCAGTAGGCATTTCCAGTAAGCTATTCAGAGCATCTTGTCTCAACAGCTTGCTGGAGGAACTGGATAGAGAGATGTACTATTTATAGGGGGAATAAAAGCCTAACCCTGTCAGGGATTGGCACTGCTCCTCCAGCTCACCTGCGTTGGGGTTTGCAGAGAAGCATGCAGGAATCTTGTACAGCATGGTAGATGTTTTACTACCTGTCCTTTGAGGTGGTGATACACGTGATCACTGTGCTAACAGGTAGACAAAAAACCCCTGTGTATTATGCCGTCATGTTTTCCTTATATATCTTCCTCCCTCTCTGCTCTCATTTTCTCTTTCCTTCCATCTGTCTCTAGACATCTCTTTCAAGGGCTGGAGCAGCACAGATTTTTGAATACTGACAGTTCCCAAGAATGCAGAATATCAGAAATTTGCTCAGACCCATTGGTAAAATACATCCTCTCCCTGCCAAGGTAGCCACACACTGACAAGAAGATGACAAGGAGAGCTATTCAGAAAAAATCTCCTAAATGCAACAAGCCTTTTCATTTTTCCTCACTGGACCTCAGAAAGACTCCACAAGCTGTGCTAACTCAGCACAAACACTAATGAGCAGCTGATGAACACTGCTGTCCCCAGAGAGCTCAGATCCTCAAGTTTAAGGAAATGCCAGTCCTACCAGTACAGTGAAGGCAACCAAAACATCACAATCACAACCAAACACAGAGTCGGGCAGCTGGGCTAAGGCACCCTAAGTCCATCTGTCCTTCAGCTCTCATGTAGCTTTGGCTCTTTTCTCTTTCCAGGGTCACTCTGTCTCCATGCGTCAGGGCCATGTGCTTTGACACTTCTGTCTGCCCCTGGTGCATGGAGACAGAACCTTTGCTCTGCTGCTCCATCACAGCCCTAAGGCCTTGGACACCTGGGCTCTAAGTGCTCTGAGCCAAAAGGATCCTTCAAGATACAACAGCTGCTCAGGTTCATCTGAGTAGCAACTGAGCTACACCAGAGTAGCAGCTTTGGTGTATTGGTCCAGAGGCAGAATGTAATGTGAAGACAGAGTAAAACTGACTCTACGAGACTTACTTGTAACTTTAGGCAGCACGAGAAAGATCCAGCTTCCCACAAAATATGTGTGTATGTCAGCAATATTTTTCCACACTCTTTCCCTAGTCCTTTAGTTTAAATCAGAACATCTGAGGACCTCATAGGATCCTTACTCAGCCTGTCCCTTCATCCCCATCCACACCTTGCTAGCTCTGAGCCACTGCATTTGGTTGGACGTTGAAAAGAAAGAAGAGGAGAGAAAAGAGAACATTTGTGTTCCCCAGTGGGTGTCAGGAGGCCATCCCTACAGCAGGGAGATCTCTGGGGGCTACACCAAGCTGGAGGGGAAAGAGCCCAGTTCCTTGCTTGATACAGGAGGAAAGAGGTGTGAGTGCTGAGCTGCCGCAGGAGCAGATGGGCCCAGGCGAGGGTCGGTGCTGGAGCCGCCACTGAGTGCAGGTGGTGTTCTGGCACCCGTTCAAACAGGGCTTGGCTCCGGCTGCAGCACCATCAGCCCGGCTCCTGCGAGAGCCACGGCTGTGGCTGTGCCTGGAGAAACACAGCCAGTGACCTGCAGCACTGACAAACTGGAGCTGACTGAAGCCCAAGCTTTCTAACACAGGTTTTCCCAGCAGTCCTGCTGATCTCAAATACCTGTGGGCTCTGGGCCTCGGTGGCCAAAAGGGGCTCTGGTGAGAAGAGGGTTTTTCAAGAGCTGGAACAGACTGTGTGCTGGCTGAGCATCCCTCCTGCAGTCTCCTGACGTCTGAGTAAAAAGCAGCTGCCTAGCAAATAACTTACAAATGCTAGCCCTAATTGAACTCCTGGCAAATACCATGGTAAGGTAAGCTGCTGCAGGAGTTGAATTTTTATGAGAAAAATAGCGAAGTTAATTTCATCTGTTTTTCCAGACAAGAAGTGAACATGGTTAATAATCCAAACGTTTCAGTGAGCTAAACGAGTACATTAGAATGGCCCAAGGGCATACAAAGCAATGGTGTTGATGGACGACGTCACCTCTTTTTTTGGTTTGGAGGCAATATTAGGAGGCTGTGTTGCTGAAGCAGAAGAACATTCGTGTCTGTTGGTGCTGCGATCACACTGCCTGACAGACAGGGATGCTTCATAGTGACAATTGGAAAAGCAGAGATAAGCAAAAATAATTGTTTTGTTGTTCTTCATACTTCTAGAATGGACTGATTAAAAAAAAATAGTTTGAAGATACCATAATAATTTTATTGCTATTTTGTTCAGGAAAAATAATCAGTTTATCATGTTCACAACTAGCTCAGGAAATAAGGAGAAGAAGATAACAAATCTTACAAACATTTCTGGATTTTCAAGAGGTTAGGTTTTTTTTCAATACCCATTCATTATAAAATTCAAAAAAGGAAAAAGATATGCACATATATATGTGACTGTAAGCATCCCAAGCTAAGATAAATCTTAGCTATACATTTGTTTGTATACATTTATAAATTGTATATAATAGATGTCTTTAATAAAGAAGGAACAAACCAGATGAAATTAATTAGGAAGCATGCAAGCTGTGAAATTTCTCCATTGATGTTAAAAACATCCCTATTGCTTTACAAAATGTCTGCATGGATGCCTGTAGCAACATGGTCCTTGGTCCTTTCACAGTCCCTCTACACTGCCTAGTCATGCATGGGCAGAGCAGCAGTGGGGCTTGGTGGTTGGAGACCAGGCTGGAACCTCAGCTCAGCTCAGTTTCTCTTCTGCTGTCTGACATCAGCCCTTCTACTTGTTCTTCCACTGGGAGCAGAGTATTCACAGTATCTCCTTTTAGACATTAGATAATTTGGGCACTGGACTGTGTTCTGGGGAATTTCACCTCCCTCTTTATTAGCCAGATACGAATCATGGAATCGTTTAGGTTGGAAAAAACTTCAAAGATCGTTGAGTCCAACCACTAACCCAGCATTGCCAAGTCCACCACTAAACCAAGTCCCCAGGTGCCACATCTGCACATCTTTTAAACACCTCCAGGGATAGTGATTCCATCACTGCCCTGGGCAGCCTGTTCCAACGCTTGACAGCCCTTTCCATGAAGAAATTTTTTCCTAATGTCCAATCTAAACCTCCCCTGGCACAACCTGAGGCCATTTCCTCTAGTTCCTTTGCTTGCTAACTGGGAGAAGAGACCAACTCCCATCTGTCTACAACCTCCTTTCAGGTAGTTGTAGAGAACAGTGAGGTTGCCTGGAGCCTCCTTTCCTCCAGGCTAAACAACCCCAGCTCCCTGAGCCAAGGACTTGTGCTCCAGACCCCTCACCATCTCCGTTGCCCTTCTCTGGACACCCTTCAGCATCCCAGTGTCTTTCTTGTAGTGAAGGGCCCAGAACTGGACACAGGATTCGAGGCATGGTCAGTGCTGAGTACAGGGTTACAATAGGGGATGTCATCCTGCTGGCCACACTATTGCTGATACAAGCCATATTTTTGATATAAACGCTAGCCCTGAAATTATGAGATTGGAAATTATTATTGAAGGGCATAAAATCCAAAACTTTATATTTCATGTTGTAAATGCAAGAAGCACACGGCTATTGCAAATATGAAGAAGAAATGTCTATTTATCTAACTTACCATAGTCAAATTTTGAAAGGGCACTGCATAAAAGCCCATGGGAGGGAGAAAAGAACGCACAAACCCTGACAAGAAAGGCATGATATGTCTGAGCAAACCAATGGAGATGTTAAAACTCAGAAGCCCCATAGACATCTGCTAAATTGAACATGCAACTGGCAGCTATCACCAAGCTGTGCTCTCATGTGGTTCTTGGCTGTTACTTGCCTGTATTTTCTAATTCCAGCATGTCTCCTTGGTGTTACTCCTACATGAACTGGCAGTGTTGTCAGAGGAAATCATGTCAGTGCACTGCAGATCATTTTTTGCCTTGTGAAGAAGTTAATTTGATGGATCTTCATGTTTAAAATAAAAATGCAAGTTCCATCTACACAGAGCTTTATATTTCATACCGGGAACGCTGAAACCATGTGAAGGAATCTTCTTCCAGCCATGAAAAAAATCAGGTAGTAAGAAGATGCTTCCTTTCACTGTAGGGCAATAAGGTTCACAAGCAAGTGCAATGGATACTCACAAGGTTCAGGGGGAACAGTACTAAAATGTTAACTTTCTTCAGTAGTCATAGAAACCAGTGTGATAAAAAAAGCAGATTGGCAAATCCGACCTGGTTTTGGGCTCACTTGGACTCTCAATAGAAAGCTGAAGTGGGGTATAATTCATTATCAGGGCTAAACAAACTTTTGCAGTCTGCTAATGACATGGATCATCCTCTTCCCCCACTTCCATGTGGTGGATACAAGTATCTCTTTTTGTACCATCCTGTAGCCAAACCATGCACCCGGCTCCTTTTCTGAAATAAAGTCCACTGAAGACTGTAAAAATCCTGAATGAATATGACTCATGTCTTTTAGATGCATTCATAAAATCCCCTGCTCATGGATTGACCTTTGCTATATGTTTTGGGCTATTGGACAGATGCATTTTGTCTACAGCTTTCACTAACTTTATATCAAAGGACTTATTTCTCAGCACTGATAAAATTCCCCTCTCGCTTCCCATGAAACCAACCCCTAAAACTGAACCCTGCAAAACAGCAATCCCTTTGCTATTGTTCTTTAAACATTGGTCTCCTGGAGCTCATCCTGCCTCCGGGCTTGCTTTGGAGATGAAAAAGAATACCAAGACATCTTGAGAAATACCCACACAGTTCAGAACAGAAGATTCAAATGCAGCAGTGTAATTAATGTCTAAAAAATCATGACCTGTGAGGCAGTCTCCAACTCTGGGCCTGTAGCTCTGCCCTTTGGACATGTCTGCCATTCATGAAATGCATAACATCAAGATGCAGTTCTGGGAGGATGCAGATGCATTAATGTGTGAGGAAAACAGAGAGAAGCTTGTAGGGTATCCTCCAGGAGTTCCACGGCCAAAACATGTTTTGATAAGGTGCAGTGCTCTAATAAATACACCAAGCACTCATGATAACTATGTCATTCAGAGCTCCCAGGTCTTATTTTCTGTAATATGTTCGCCTTGTGAATAGGATTGAACCCAGCTGTGCTTCATGGTCTTCGGTGGGGTCAAATAATTGTAAAAAATATACTGCATCAAGATAATCGTCTCCATTTTGTTGCTTCCTTTCCATTTTTCCTCTAGCTAACTCCCTCTTCAAATACAGAGATAGCAAATTAACTAAGAGATTAAATGAAACATCATCCTATTGCAGACAAATAATGCTCTATGAAGCTTCTTCAGTCTGCAAATCACAGCCTTCCCTCTAGCAAGTGTTTTGTGCCATGTACAGCCACTCAATCTGATTATATGTGACTTTGAGCAGTGGGCGGTTTTGTGCTTGTCTTTATGCGTAAAGGTAAATGTCAGCAAAATGAATGGAATGGAATTTGGGTATTGCTTATGCGTTTGATGAAGCCCTTACACTCTCTCTACCAAGTATACTGTAAGTGCTTGACTAGGTTTATCAACTGCTTTGTAAGGAGCAGCAAGAAACCCAGATTAAAGGTTGCTAAGTTACAAACCAGATAAGGCATAAGCATATTTCCAAATTTATATAAGCACCATGCCTGAATTAGAGAGAAGTGTGAGAAGCGGTTCGAGCTCAAGAATAGGTTAACGTGCAAGACGCATTTTTTTCTCCATTTCTCTGCATGCTTTTACTTCCAGTGATATTTCAAAGGGGTATTACAGCATTCAGAACCTATTACGACATGCCAACTATGAGAGAAGTAATGCCTAACACCCAGCATGGGGGCTTTTTAATGGTAATACAAATATTATGCAGCATTTCCCTCCCCAAGTCAAGCCTTGAATACAATCCTCCTACAAATACAAACATGTACATCCTGGGTGTACAGGCCCTTGTTACAATGGGGACAAAGTAGAACTGTATTCACAGACAGATAACACAGACATTAATCCAGCGATTGAAGAAATGGGATTTTGAACTGTGCAAATTCCAGTTCAAAGGAGGGATCCTTCTCAGTATAGATGTCTTTGTTATCAGCTCGTGTTTAGCTAATAAATGGTTTATTATAAATGGTATGGCTGTGAGTGGCTTACATACATATTACTGGGTTTGGAGTGGTCCAAAATTAAGGCTTACTGTGCTGGAAGAGCTGTTAGGAGATGCTTGTGTTCACCGCACAGGGAAGCAGCATGCAGAAAGATGGAGTTCTTCTAGAGGCAACACTTTTTCAGCCTACTTAAGCTCCCAGGCTTTATTTTGGTCTTATTAGTAGGCATCATCACAGATGGCTGTGTTCTGAAAGCCCTGTGTTTTCTAGTGAGGGAAATGCTGCTGGAGCATTGAGGTGAGGTGAGGTGAGGTGAGGCCTCTTGGTGTGAGGTACCTCATGGCTGGCTGCTGCTCCCAGCTGTGATCCCAGCTCCCCTGGAAAAATGCATGCTGCAGAGTCCTGCTGCAGGAGAGAACAAACTGACTACTTTAAAATATCTCATGGAGAAATAACCATATTTTGCAGGCCAGCTTTTGCGTTCAGAAAGGCTAACCCAAGACATTTATCAGATGATTACTTTATCCACTATTATCCACATATATAGATTTTCTAAAGAAAAAAAGAAACAAATAAAGAAAACTTTAATTGAATTCCACTTACATACTGCGTGATGGCTAGAAAAGGCTCTGGTAGGGGCTGGATAGCTGGGGTACAGAAGCATATTGCCCATATGCCTTTTTCTCATGCCCTGCTCCTTATGCAGGTGCAGAGTCCAGCAAAACCAGGCAACATTATGCTACACCATATTGATGCCTTCAGGGAATTTCTAGAAAGAAGGTCAACTAGGGCCTTCTGGCTTCATTCTGGTAGTTAAAAACAGAATAAACACCCGACTTCCAGACTGTGGACACCACTCAGTCTGGCTTTACCATCCCTTGGAGCTCTGCAACGTAATGTCTTAATAAAGTAGAATGATGTTGCATTGTACTCTCTTCTTTTTTTGTACTCTCTTCTTTTTTTTTTAAGGAGTATTTTCACTTACATGAAAGAACAAAAAGATGAAACCTGATTCCTATCCTTCTATTTAATTACCAGCCCTTCTGTTTTCAAGCAGTTTTAAGGTAAGGATAATTATTATGAGCAGGGTTAGGAAGCAGGAAATAGTGCTTTTTCTTAGGAGACAAAAAAGTGCTCTGAAAGACTTGCCAGGCCAGATGGCAAAACATACCTTAATGTTGCTCAGTTATAACAAGAAAAAAAATAGTATGGTCCTAGATCTAATGGAAATTGGAGGCACTACTTGGCCCATGAGCTGTCTGTGCTCCTGTCTGCTAGCCAGACAGACAGAGAGTACCAGAGATAAAAGTCCTGTGTTTTGGGCATTGATTAAAGTCCAGCCTTGTCAGAGGTCCTTAATTTATGTTACCTTTCAGCTACTGCAACAAAATTCTCATTAGAAATAGTGTGTTTTAGTTTGGAATCCTTTTTGCAGTTGCATGTTTTTCCTTCTATGTAGCAATCAGTCTTATCTCTGGAAAGAAGCACTTCCCATCAATTTTTTATTTTCTTTGTCATGAAGCCTTTCTCCCTTCTTAGCTTGGAGCCCTAGAGAGGATGACTCCTGGTGCTTCCTCTGCTGGTGGTTCCTTTGCCACTGGTAGGACAGTCAATCTATACCAGCTGTTCAGTACAAGACACTTGCTCCTTGCAGCTCTAAGTAAAGCCTGAGCACATACTTACAGCTGCAGTCAAACTGATATTGTTTGTTAGTCACTGCTATGAGGGTTTTTTTATAGACATGTTCTACATTTTCCTACTGTTGTTTGCTCTATGCAAGATACCACCCTGAGAACATCCAGTAGAAATGAATCCTGCTGCAAGATAAAGTTTTGGACTGAGCATTTGAGTCATTGGCCTTATGGCTAGGTGCTCTGTTTTTCCTTTGTGTATTCACCAAGCTGAAAATTTAATCTCTCCCTGCCTGTCAGCTCTTGACTGTAAAATCCTTCAATCTGTGCTCCTGGAGATCTCAGTCATCCCAACAACCAGTGCCGCTGCTTTGACCATTTCAACCCTCTGTGGTGGTGAACAGATGAGAGAGCCGCCTGAAGAATGAGTTCAAAGGGCTTTTCTATAGTCATCCTTCAATTTTATTACATTACCTGAGCTTGATTCTCTCTTTTTAGGAAGGGAATAATATGGCATTAACCATTATGCCCGTTCTTAACCAGGTCACCAGAAATTCCTTCAGGAATATCAGGAAATTAAGTTCTGCAGTTTCTATTTCATAGTGTCATAGAATCATAGAATCATTTCGTCTAGAAAATGCTTCCAGGGTCAGCGACTCCAAACATTAACCCAGCACTGTTTAGTCCACCACTAAATCACACCCCCAGATTTTAAACACCTCTAGGGATGGTGATTCAACCACTTCCCTGGGAAGCCTGTTCCAGTGCTTGATAGCTCTTGTGGTGAAGAAATTTTTCCTAATGTTCAATCTAAACCTCCCCTTTAGGCCATTTACTCTTGTCGTATTGCTTGTCCTATTTGCAATTCTCACTCATCCCTTCTAAAATAACCCAGAAGCTTTTAAGCCTCCCAGGGAGCAGCATATCAAAGTGTTAAAACAACAGTGGTCTTTAAAGCTCTTTCCTTACATATCCATCTTCTCTTTCCTTCTCCTTTTCTCCTAGCAAAAACCAAGGCTTTGTGAAAGATGAAGTCCCATGGGAAAGCTGCTACAGGGACTATGACATCAAATTTAATGGAGTAGTCACTGCCACTTCTGAAGTAAAGTCTGCGCTACAGGTTTTTGTAAATCCTATATGGACCAAGGTCATTTGGGGCTGGATTGATTTTGCGTAACTGTGCTTGTCTAACTCAAATTTGATGTCCAAGGCTCAGCCTCCTAGGGTCATTCCTAATTCGCAGCTTTCCTGGTGAGTCAGTTATCCTGCAGGTTGCCTTCTTTTTCCATTTATTGGGTAGCAAACAACCTGAGAAGAGATTTGCCATTTTTAGAGAGTTAAGTTTAGAAGAGATGAATCATACCTCACTACTGTGGTGCCTTCTTGCTGTCGTGAGTCCTCTACAAGTTAAATACCTGCATCCCTTAACTTACCCCTGTAATTTCAGTGGCTTTTATGAGGTTCCCTGCAGGAATCTCTCCTCGCTGTCAAAACTCAAGTGAGTGAGTCATGTCCAATGTTACCCACATTAGGCTAAATACAAATACATGCTTATGGAACAAGAGCAATACTTCACACCCAAAGCCCCCTATTTGAATATATTCCTATTGAGATTTTATTTGTTATTTACAATATCTTCAGAAAATCTCACAGTAGTTTGTTAATTACATTGGAGATTACAGCATGGGCATTCTAACCCAAACACTGTGATTTACAGAGAGTTTGGAACTCATTAGGGAAAAAAGAGCTAAATGGAACATGAGAACAAGCTCCACAACTAAGGAAAAGATGCAGGAATTAATGTGAATCTTTCCAGCATTATCTGTGAATAATCTGCAGAGAAGTAGCGCAGTTCTATTTCACTTTTATGAGATTTTATTCACCAGCAGTGGAAGTAGCAGCAGTATTTTCTGAGGCACATAAAAAATTCCAAAAGATCTTATTTTTGAAGGAACCCAAAGCAGCAAATTCAAACCAGTATAAGCTGTGACAAAAAACGATCTGCAGTGTCTGAGACCCGTGGAGCTATAGATTTTTTTAGACTAGTTGTAAATGGGGAAGAGAAATTTGCACTGTATATTTCTATTCTGTCTAATTTTCCACTTAAGGTACATTGTCATACTCATAGTAGATTTATGATGTTTCTGTTGAAAACAAAGAAGCCACATGCAGAGAGACAGACACCCCCAACACCCAGAAATGCTCCCCGCAGCCATGGCGTGGGAGCTGCAGCCTAACAGCAGTTCCCTGGGGGGGCTTTAATGGGGATGTGCTGAGATTGATGCTGTATCTGTGGCACGTATCCATTTGTGGAGAATCCATACATAATCAGGCCAGCAGGGACATCAGAAAGCCAAAACCACCACGCAGCATCTCCATAACAATATCTGAGCCTGTGGTGGTTGCTAATGTAATTCTGCAGATGGAGAATCACAAGGGTACAGGACCAGTGGGGAATCTGGGATAACTGGAAGTTAAAAATAAATTAATCTATCAAACCTGAGAGATTTAAACCAAGTTTATGTGAGGAAGACAAAGCTGAAAAGAGTCTGTTCTGTAATAGATTTAGTGAAAGGTTGAAATTCATCCTGGAAATAAAAAACCCTGGTTATATGCACTAGCCTGGCCAGCAACAATGATGCTGATGAAGCAAACAGATAAGAGAGTGAAAAAATCCAGGCTCTCTGGTGCTCAGTTGCCTCTTGCTGTCCTGATTCAGACCCTTCCCATCTCCTTGTCTCTATTTAATTAAAGCACGTAAATGGCAGCGCCATTTAGTGTGTTCATCTAGCGGCTTTGCATTCAGCAACCATGTCTCTCAGACTAGCTGCTGAGTCAATCTGACGGATGAGGAGAGTGCTTTGGCTTTTGCAGTCATTTACTTGCAGCCTCCATAGATCTGTGGTGCGATGCAGAAGTGATAGGATCTATTCCTGTGCCAGGGTTTTGGAGGAGCAGCCTGTAACTGAGCACTCGCTGCTCCATGTGTGTCCATCCTCTGAGTAAACCCTTTACCATCCCTTGCAGTTTACAATCAGCTGTCTGCCTTTGTTTTTTAAACTGCTTGTAACATTATCCCTGGTAAAGGAAACTTTTAAATAGTGCTTTGTTCTTCTGTTTTTTTTTTTTTTTTTTTTTTTTTANNNNTTTTTTTTTTTTTTTTTGTCAAATATAATTCACAAACAATGCAGACTGCTGTACTCCGGGGAAAGGTAGTTATGGGAGAGGAGTAGGGGATTTGTGCATTGTTTTAAGAGGGAAAAGAAGGTCATAAGCACTACCATAGAAAAACAAATAACTGCAAATCTTTAGTTACTATTGGTAAAAAAGACTAGGAAACCAGCTCTGAACTGGGGAAGTACCATCCATGGGTTCATTGAATAAATAAATAATTTTTTTTCCTGAATGTATTCAGTAACACTGGCCAGCTGCTGATGTCCAAGTAAAAGTGATACAGATAGAAACAAGCTCTGATCATTTTATTTTTCAAGTAGAGCTGTCATGCATCAAAGAAGTTCATATTCACCAGTGAAGTCTCCTGACACCAGAGTGGGCAAATGAGCATTACAGAGCAGATGGGTAAAATGAGACTTAAAAAGGCTGAACAGAAGTGGCCTCCCTGGAAATACAGCTCAGCAACCTCCTGCTCAGATAAGTACCCTCAGCCTCTTTCTCCATCCTCCCCTTTGCAGCCACAACACATCTGTGACTGTCACTTGTGTGAACATTATCCTGGGGAACTGCAGCAGGACTGGCGCATCAGACATGGGATCTGTCGCCATTGCCCCCATGCTATGCTGTGGGAGCATGATGTCAAGCCTTCCACTTCTGGGAATTGATGCCTATGAGATGTGCATTGGAAGCAAAAGTAGCCAGAATTATCCTGCGAGAAATGCTGGGAATCCCACTGAACTATGTGTCACACCAAACACACCACTACCTCATGCCTTAGCTGTTAGAATATTTTTAGTCCACCTGAATGCAACCAGCTATAAACATTTAGGGTTAAAGTCTAAGATAACCTCTTTGGACAACTACACTCTGGCAGTCACCCAGACAGGGGAGTCAGTAACTGGTAGAGGGCATGTTTCACCACTGAATGAGCTCAGGATGTTGCAGGATTTTTAAAAGAAGTCAATTCTTTTCTCTCACAGCAACCCTTTGAAAAATGACAGTAAGAATCAAGCCTCTTTCACATAGAAATCCTCCAGTGCACTTGAAATTGAAATTTTGAATTGAACATCAGCAAAAACCATCTACCTGAAAAATACTGTTTTACTTGATGTGCACTAGAAATATGGAGAGGCTGATTTCATTGGCAGTAAGGTATGTTCTTTCCTCTGGCTTTAACACCAAACTTCTCAATCTTAGAAATAATTTCAGACCTTTGACTCAGTGTTAGAGAAAATATTTAGTTTTGTGCACAAACCTCACAGAGGGCCAAAATCTTTCTCTTATAAAATGCAGAAATTTCTGGAGTTACTCCAAGGATGCATTTAGTCCCTTCTGTTCAAAATTTAAGACCTGTTGTTTTTCTAACAGTGCAGGTAATTGCTACAGCTGGAGCAAGACTGTATCTCATCGTCTCCAACCTCATTCCTTCCTGCTATTCTCTCTTCCCTCAGCAGAAACACAGTGAATCCCTCAGAGCATGCCAAGGGATGGATCCAGTGCTAAATCCTCGCCCAGTGGTAGCTGACTGGGGATATCTGCAACCTGCAGCGCATTCCATACTGTTTTCTCTGCAGCAAAGAAGGGTCAAGACCTCACCCATATGGGTGGCTTGAGGAAATCCTGCAGATTTCACGGTGCCTGCTGATATTCCCTCCCTTTCACTAGCCCTGAGTAGCAAAGACAAACCCTCCTGTGGTGGGGTCAGTTTGAGGGCTTTTTCTTCCTCTTATCTGCCACTGAGACCCTGGTGTGGATCCTGTCTCCCCATCACACGTTGCTGATTTGGCCATAGGATGAAAAGCAACTACAGGCAAAGAGACACCTTCCAAATATAACAAGGTAAAAGCCTCTGCCATGGAGAACTTTGGAAGAAACAGACAGAGAAAAGGCACTAAGGAGATTATACAAGCTTGTTTTTACAGCTGGAGACCTGAAGCTCAGAGTTGAGATCTCCACAGTGATAATTTATGCAAGACCATGAGCTGACTCAGATCCATGGTGGGGTATGAGGCAGACCCCTCCACTGAGCCCAACTGCAGTGCCTCCATCACGTGGGGTGATACAAGACAAACCCCTCTGTCAAGTCCTGATGTAGCTACACCTGTGTAGCTCTAAAGCCTTCTCAAATGGGAGAAAAATCATAATTTGTGCATGGAGATGGGATGTTTCTCAACTTTCAATCTTCCTAGCTGTAATAATTCCTTGAGAAACAGCTGTGAAAAGGGCAGGTTCAAGAGGTGAATTGTCGGGCACTGTGCTAAGAACAAACTGGCTGGCTTTCTCTTATGCCATTCTGCTGCTGTACAGACACATATGCTCACTCATAAACCCAAATGTCAACAGATTATATTTCTTTCCAAACAGGATCATCTATGAATATATATAACTCTATCTTGAATTAGAAAAATCCATCAGTTTTTCTTCTCCCTGTAGGCCCACACATACATATGCACAAGTCTGTGCAGACATGCAGCTGTGGTGCAGTACACTACAAACAAAATGTGGAAGTGTAATTACTAAGTCTAAAACAGAGTGGACTCAAGAGAGGCATACCAGCAACCCCCCACATTCCAACACCTTCATGGCTGCATACATCCATCCCATAAATTTTCAGACTTACTGTTGCAAATCATTTCAATTTGCAATCTTTCCCTTAAACTGATTTTAGATTAATCTTATTTCTTCTTATTAGATACATGTTTCATGCAGAGTGTAAACCAATAATCTGCTTGTGAAGCTTACTGGCATTGGCTCATCAAAGTGGCAGGCAGAGAGTTGGAGTTAATGCAATGACAGAGAGAGCCTGCTTGCTGGGTGGCAGCACCTCTGCGTTTTTCCTACCTCCCTGCTGTGGGACTGAAATCCGTGAATTTCAAAGCTGCTTGTGTCTTCATAGTCATTATGGAGGTATCTGTCAGCCAGCAGCAATTAATGACAACTGTAACTTTTAAAGAAGAGAAATGTCAGCTCCACCTGGAATTCCTGGAAAGAGAAAAGCCTGTGGCCTTGTCTTCTGCAGCATGGCAACCTCCATTGCCACAACCAATACACAAACTGACCTTTTATAATTTTCATTTCTACCTATTATGCTTGTTTTCTCACTAGTACGTGTTGGAATACATGGATTTTGGTATTTGAAGGATTTTTCCAGTTGTTTCACTTCCTAATGGTTGGCAGGGCAGCAGTGGCCCCTAACTGCATGCTGGGAAGCATTATTGCTCAGTCTGCTTTGCCCCAGTTCTGAAAAGTCCTCATCTTCCCCAGAACCATTGGGACTATGCAAATAACAGGAGTCATTTTGACCATCCAAAAGAAGAAGCCTGGCCTTGCCTTATTAATTTACCTTATATAAAAAAATAAATACTTAAATGAACAGTTTATTATCAAGCTGCCTAAAATTCTTCAGCATTTTTATATGAAATGCAAGAGGAAAGATTTCCCAATAACACCATATTTCAATTTTTCTAACAGAAAGCCCAAGCTAGAAAATTGTCCTGTGTCTGTTTCCCAGTAATGTGTGGGTATTTTTCCTGGAAAGGTATAGCGTTCAGCTATAAACTTTGGTATTTCACCTGCGAAAACATTGTATAGATCTGTCATTTCACACTGGTCTTCCAATACTATCTGATATTTTCAAGCACGTGTTTTAAAAATCCATGCAAAGACTTTGCAAGTAATTTTGCATGTGTCCTTCTTTCTGGAGGACTCTGGAATGGACCTGCAAAAAAAAGCCCCAATTTTGTATTGATGAATCTGGAAATGAAGATGCAAGAGATGCTGTTTGGCTGAAGGGATATGAGGAAATCAGAGACACTATACAAATAACGTCAAATACAGAATATGTGACCTATTCAAATGAAAATTTTCCCTTTTTTGAGAGCTCCAGTGTCCTGAATGAATAAGAAGCAGCCTTTTTCCTGTTCTGAACTCTCTTAATGGCCATTTTAATGACTGCCTACTCAAGTTTAAAGCCAGCTGTTTAATTACTAAATGCCAATATTCGTGGAAGCCCAGCATATATAAGTGATTATGACACAATTCAATATTTATGGCAAGCAGATTTTTGGGAACTACCAACACTGAGTAATCACAGTACTCTCTGTATTGCCACTAATTTCAGAGGACAATGAGCAAGATTTCCTTTAAATAAAATCCAGAGACTATTCACCCTTTACCCTCTCAGTGACTTTAGACCCAGCATGTAGTAGCAGCAAGAAAGAACTATGATTTCTTATCCCTGAAAACCATTGTTGAACTGATGGAGTGAGGGATATTTTTTAGATGCTGTGACTAGTTTGCAGATGGTGGGGAACCTGATGAGGTGAGCAGCAGGAAGACAGTGCTCTGGCTTTCACACAATAGCTCAGTGATTGGAACATTTGGAGAGCAGGGAGAAGAGGTGGTCAGATTATGAAACCCCCTTTGCCTCTTAAAATCTTGCTTTTCTTGCTAGTAAACTCCAAAGCCCACTAGAAAATTGGTCAAAAACAGAGGCACTTCTTGATTTTAGGTCCTGTGAGATGCAAAGGTCCTTGCCAAGTGCAGAATTGTTCTCCAAGACTTAGATGACTCAAATGCACCTACGCTTTGGTTTTTCTGGACTCTAGCCAGTGGGCATCAGATTCAAAAGCCTGTGAAGATGGTGCAGGACAGACATCATGGAGGGAGGGACTGCACTGGCTAAATTGTTTCCATGTAGTAAGGGAAAAACTGCAAATTTGAACATTAAGGAAGCTGTTTCTGTCTGCTGCTGATTTCTGTACTTCCATGTTTAGGTTGCAGTAATATTTACCGCATAACTGCATCCCGAGGAGAACCTCGTGTTTATATTTCATTCAAGAGAGAATTCTCTACTGTTGCATTATTTTATAGTACTAGAAATGGTAGTAGAAATTATGTCAATAGCTCACACCATTTCCTGCAGAGCCTGTTTCCCCAAGATCTGTTGTAGAGCAATATTCATCCAAAGTAATGAAAGGTGTAAATTAAATGGAATAAAATTAAATTAAATTGAGGAAATATTCATTCTGCCTGGGAATGACCATACAGATAACTAATGCAGTTTAAATAATGTATCCTAAATATTTTCCTTTAGGTAACTTGATTACTGTTCCTGACCAGCCCCATGTAATAATCAGATATTCTCTGCTGGAGTATTAACCAGGCTTTTGCCTTTAGGAGTCTGCTATGAAGATCTGAAAAAAAGATTTCACTGAATTCACCAGGCTTTGCACAGAGATCCGGCTTGCAAGGCTGGCTGAAAGGAGAGTGAGCAGCGGGGGCGTGGCCTGCCTGGCTGTAACATCAGCGTGTAACATAACACAGAACATCCACATGATGTCAGTGCAAAGGCTCATCTGGTCCTGCTCCCTCTCTCCCTGCGCATTATTGAGGGAAAGGAATATAAGAACAAAGAAGTTTGTGCTTGCTCCTGGGTCCGTGGAGGCGGGATGATACAAAAGTACAGGAGGGCGAACATCTCTGTATGCCCACAAAGCAACAGAATCCCTGGACTACGGGTCATAATGAGATGTTCCTGGTTAGTAGCCACAATGGACCACACTTCCACGATATTTTTTTCTCCTCCCTAAACTTTTATATACTAATTAAGCTCCATGTGAAAAGGCCTTTTCCAAAAATCCATTATGCTTTAGCTGCAGGTATCTCTTGTGTTCCTTGTCCTATCCCGGCTTTCTGTCCCTAGGAACAGCATTGGCTTCAGTACCTGAAATAATTAAATAATAGTAGCATAAATGAAGATTTTTGTACTGTCGTTTACTTGTGGAGGGTGAGAGGAGTCAAGCTGATGAAATGTCAATGATAAATTGCCTAAAGAAAAGAAAGAAAGAAAAATGGAAAATTTTTTTGAGCAGAGTCAGGAGCCCTGTGTTTCCACCTAGTATTTGATCATATCACTAGAACTCTTTTAGTTTCTGTCCAAATGTGTGAAACAGAAATGTGTAGCATAAATGACAACATGAGCTACTATGATTATAATCTGTACATGTAATCTGTACATATTTTGAAGGTTTTGGTTACAGTATAAGAGCCAAACACATGGGGTTTCTTTGTCCTTACTGTAAATAGCTTGCTTGCATTGGCACTGTCCTTAGATGGGTTAAATTACTACTCATATTTACATAAATGTACATAAAAAATTGTTCTCATTGAATGTACTTGCACGTAATTTTAAAATAGCAGTTGTCAACCTCTTTAGATCCCACCCTTCTCTTCTGGTTGTAACTGGCATAACTTCTGATGCTTGATTTTCCCATGCTGCAAGTTTGTTCTTCTGCTCAATTTTTCTTTTTTTCAGTAAGACAAAGAATTCATGTGACTGAAGCTCATTTTCCTGTGTGAGGTATGGTAATAGCAAATAAAAACTGTCTTCTTTTGAACAAAATATACATATACTTATGACTCATATCTGAAAGCTTCGTTAGCAGTGATCCATGAAACCAGATCACACTTCACATGGAGGTGTGAAGTGGATCCTGAACCAGAATAAAAGGAAAGGGTCATATTTGCAAGTACACATTAAACATTTGTCACTGGTTCCAATAGTCTTTGCTGAATAGCAGTGGATGTAGATTTTGTTTTGCTGTGAAAGGCTGCTCTTGCCACCACCTGATAGGGAGAACGAGTCAACAGTTAAACGAAATGACCCATTAAGAAACAGTTACAAAGAGATACAAATGCCTCTTCCTCACTGACTTTGAATAAATCTTCCTCACTGACTTTGAATAAACCATGCTGAGCAAAAGACTGATATTTTAAAAAGTTATTTACAAGACTGAATAACAACCTTGGATCCACAGTTTTATCTCTATGATTATCTCACCACTTCTCCCCTCAACCAAAAATCCTCAGCTCTTAGTCATGATCTATTTTGGTTCCTAATATCCGTATTTCAAGGAATTCAGAAGAGTTAATGTGCATAGTTCATATCTTAATTTACTAAGAAGGTTCAAGTCTCTTCACTACCCCTGAGCATATATACTGTTTTTTGAGCTTTGGTAGTTTACTCAAAAGCATCACCTTTCCTTACTTCCTTTTAGTTGTTTTTTTAATTGGTGTTATGGAAGTGTTGACGTGTTACTGAGCACACAGATCATCATTATGGCAAAAAACAGACAGGAGAAAATTGTGGTCTAGACAGACTGCTCAGACAACCTGGGCCTCCTTATTCCCACCCACTGCCATTTCTGTCTTAGCCTCATCTTAGAAATATATTCTTATACAGCTACTGTTCCTGGGCACTGCAAAGGCAAAGCAATGCAAGTCTTGACACTCCATGTGCCGAGCCTGTGCAAATAAGGTGCAAAGTCAGCAAGAGAGCAGTAGAAGTACAACTGGGAGGCTCCATTAATGGGCTGCTGGCACCGTAGGAAGACTACATTAGTTAGTTACTGCTGACATGACAAGATACTCCCTCAACAGGGATCATGGATCGAAAGAAAAGAAGCATTGCCAGCCTGAAATGTAAACTGCCCAGACACATACCCTGGTATGTGCCTGCTGTCAGCTTCCTTTGAGGTTGTGTGAAGTTAGCTAACATTTATCATCTATAATAAGTCTTTATTTAAAATCTGTGCATGAAATGAGCTAAAAGGATATGCCAAGTCATTGTACCCTCCTTAGCTGTGGATGTGGCCATTTGGCAGCCTCTGTTCTATATCAGAAATGCCATGTCTAAGACAAGAATACAGGTGCTACCATCCCAGCCCCCATCCTAGGGATTTGTATTCAAAGGGGGCCCTTGTGAGTTAAATGATGGAATGAAGATGGATCAAATAGGCAAAATACAGTCAACATGTTCAGGAATAAAACCAATGCAAAAACCCCTGTCTCCCTACCTTTGTATCCACGTCCCTTTGTCACAAAAGGGCATACATTTTAAGGAAACTTTAAACTTGCATGGATTTAGCCCTTCAAAAAGATAACTCCATACCCCAAAGGATGGGAGGGCAATCGTTTGAAGTACCTATTAAACTCTTTTCATTATTCATTGGATGTCTAGAGAAACATTTTGACTGGTGTAATTCTATATACCCAACAGGCTGGTGCCAGAGTTTCCATTAAACGGGTGCAAGGACTACCTGAGCTGCCTGCACAGGGACAGTCACAGCCCTGTATTAACCCTTATTGATCTATGTACAAGTGAGAACAGAGAAAACAATGCATGGAGGAGCCCTAGCCTGTCAGTCTGTCTGCTCAGGATAGCCTAAAACTTTCATTTACTCTAGCTGGAGCTGAAGACACTCAGGAAACAAAGCCTAAATTGTTAATTTGAGGACAGGATTTCTGCTACTATTTAAATACTAGACAGGGTACTGTCCCTGAGTCTCCTGTTCTGGACTTGGAGGAGGAAGGCGTGATTCTGCTGTGGTAATATAAAAAGTCTGGAATTGCACAGACGATAACGAAGAAAGGCTCACTTTTGCTATGTATTTAACTCTCTGCCAGTTGAAGCAGTTTCCTTATCAGCTTCAGCGCTGACTCTGGCCAGGTGCTCTGGCCCTGGCCTGCTACATCACTCCCACTCGTATCCACTGCCTCAGAAACCTTTTCAAGTTTCCATCAGAACTTACCACCTTCTCCTCACCCTCAGCTAAAACAAAAACCAGGACTGAAGCAACATGATGATTTACACAGTCACTGATTAACTGATTCACCCCAGATGGGCTCTGAACTTGCCCCACAGTGACCCCACAGGAGCCCATTACACACGCACATACAATGAAGAAATGGAATGACAATTGGAAATTCAGAGGCAGCATTCGCATTCTCTAAGGCTACCTCTGTTCCAGAGAAGCATGACTTCTGTTTAAAACACAGTTTTGTATGTATTCAGGGTCACTCTCATTAAGCCTGTTAATCCCCTAAAGTAATTTTTATTTACCTATTCTTGCCCTTTTGCACCACTGTCATCACAACTGCTTTTTGGTTTATGAAAACGCAAGGAAAAGGAATCTGTGTATATAAAAAATAAACCTTTCAGCTGAGTTTTGCCTCGAAAGCAGAGAACTTTCCTCATTTTACTGTAAGTAAGATCAGGGTAGTGCTGTTGTCTCCTTGCCTTCATTTCTTTTGGGCTTTTTTATATCTGTTCTATTATTCTATTCACTTTTTTACAGAAAAATACCTGTTTTAAAGGCACAAACAGCATATGTGGATATATATCTTGAAGGAAGCCAACCAATACCCAGGTACTATGCATCCTACTTAAACCCTGAAATCTCAGCGGCCCAAATGTTTTTTTCCAAAAGATTGAGGTGAAGTCTCTTGGACTAACATGGAAACAGACTGGGAAGTGTTGTCAAAAGGAATAAAAATTCAGTTGTACAAATAATCTGCAGTTAATGTGAATATTGGTCATTGCCAAGGTATAAATGTCATACTTCATAAGAAAAAAGTTTCCAGCAGATGTTCCTGTAATCCTATTTACCGGTTCTATGCTATTTCCCCCAGTTGCATGACATGACTTTTCAGTGTTGTTCATATGTTGAAAAAAACTTTAATGAACGCAATTTAAGAACTAATTCATCACAGGCAGAGGAATGGAATAGATGACCTAAACAATTTCCAGTTTCTACTGTTTCTAGTTATACTAAATATGCTCATAACTAGAAGACAAAAGAACAATTATTCTAGTGTAAAAACATCCATGTTATTCTTTAGAAAAGTAAAAATAATTTGGTAAAAAGTCATGCCCCACAATTAAGTACTTGTACAAGGACTGTGCATCAGCCAGGCTTGGCAAATGGCTCTGTGTGTGGGAAGTTGTGCTGGACTGTGCCCTGGCTTCAGTACACTACATTTCTCGGGGCATTTACTGTATAATTTCCTGAAACATTAAACCAAACACTATTTTTTTCTTCCTTGCTTGCTGCACACAAATTAAATTCGCAAGAAGTGCAGCTTCTCATGTTCACAGGGTTGTACCTTCTCTCCTTTCTCTCTTCCAATCTGGAGATAGTTTGATTGTAAAGTTTGAAAATCTCTTCCTGGGAAATCATCCTTACAACAAAGAGAGGGGAGAGAAAGAAATAAGGAAATTTTTTGTCTTTACTAAAAGAAAGCAAAGTGCAACATGTAACATTTTAACCCTAGATGTGGTAGAAGCCCTCATGAGAAAGTATTGTGAAAGGAACTTCATTATTTTGGGGCTCCCAACATAAAAAGGACATGGACCTGTTGGAGCAAGTCCAGATGAGGGCCATGAAGATGATCAGAAGGCTGTAGCACTTCTCCTATGAAATCAGGCAGGAAGAGAAGGGAAGGTGTGGGAAGGTGCGGGAAGAGAAGAGAAGAGAAGAGAAGAGAAGAGAAGAGAAGAGAAGAGAAGAGAAGAGAAGAGAAGAGAAGAGAAGAGAAGAGAGAGAAGAGAAGAGAGAAGAGCTTATACCACCTTCCTGTTCCTTAACAGAACACACAAAAAAGCTGAAGAAGGGCTATTTACAAGGGCTGTCATGATAGGACAACAGGGAATGGTTTCAAACTGAAAGAGGGCAGGTTTAGACTAGGTACAGGGAAGAAATACTTTATTGAGAGAGTGGTGAGGCACTGATCAGGTTGCCCAGAGAAGTTGTGGGTGTCCCACCCCTGGAAGTATTCAAGGCCAGGCTGGCTGGGACTTTGAGCAACCTGGCCTAGCAGAAGGCATCCCTGCCTTTGAAAGGGGGATTGGAACGAAGTTATTTTTAATGTCCTTTCCAACTCAAACCATTCTATGATTCTTTGCTTTTCAGTACTCACTTAACTTCCCAGCAGGAAAGTAGAAGCATCTGTTTCTATTTCCTGTATTTACCAGAGATGTGTAAATTGCTCTGGAAAAAGAAAGATCAGTTCAAGCAGCAGTAACAGATTGGTCAACACTGGGTGCCCCATCTGAAGGATGGAGATGAAACAAATATTCTTCCCCTAGACTATGGTGCTGTCATGAAATGTTGCTGTCATGCAACCACTTGATGGTTGACCTGATGCTTGTACCTGGCAGCACCAGACACCTTGATCATAGCTTCCATGTGAACAAAAAGTGAGTAGAAGCCAATTCTGGCATCACTGGCACAGTTCCTTGCCAATCTTTAATCGGTGTGTTAGTATTTTGACACCATTCTCCACCAATCTACTGGCCTGTAGACAGATGTGATCTGCCTGGTACCTGTCTAAGGTGATACCTTATCAGAAACTACACAAATTTATTCCAGACATGACTTCGCCAGTAAAAATGGATTTGCTAAGCATTATCATACATTTACTTGGTAACATCTTCTAGTAAGGCTGCTCCAGGGAAGTGGAAATGGCAGTCAGGGGATACTGTGCCCTTCTTCACGGACAGCATGGGCCTGTTTCCTCCTCCCAGTCCCAAGGACAAGCTACCCCTGCCACCAATGCTGGAGTTTTCCATTTATTTCAGTTCAGTATGTCATGTGCAATATAACTGAGTTTCCTTTAGTCAATTCTCAGTGGAACCAGCAGAAAAGGTCTTTTTCATAGGTTTCTTAATTCTGTAAATAATTGTAACAAATCCTTTACAACATACTTTTATCTAACACTTCCCAATAAAATATAATATTTTTATTAAAGAATTTAATGTCTGAAAATGTATTTTAATCACCTTTCAATAGAGTAGTTTTATAATCAAAATGTTTTTTGCCTTTGTTAAATGTCAGGATCAGATTTAGTCTAAAAATTAAGTTAGTAATTTTGAAGCAGTGTTCTGAGAAGTAAATCAAAGCTGGAAGTTAGATGGAAGCTAGTGGAAACTGTAAAGTACAAGTGGAAGTATAAAAGTTTCTGTCAGAGGATATTTCACTCTCTGATACAACGGAGCAAACAAATATGCATTTAAGGATTTTAAAATGTAGATTATTGAATCTATAATTGCTATCTTTGATGTAGGTACAGTAGGTATTTGGTTAGGATATATTCAAAGAAGATAATGGTATATGCAGAGGACAAACTTCAGTGTCACAATACACAGCACTTTTCTTCACAAACTTTCTTACGCCTTCTTACGTTGTTGAATTTCAGCCAGGTATTGCAATGCATATACCAGATAGAGGGAATGCTGCTGTCCTTTTGGCAATATATGAATCAAAGTTACCAATACTTCAAGCAGACTTTATTGAGACAGATACAATTAAGCAGACTAAAGGGTTTATAAATCTTCTTTTTCAGGTATCATAGGCTATCTTAAAAAAAAAAAAAGACACGTATCATTAGTTTCCACAGACAGATGAAGTGCTGATCCCTCTGAAATGCAAGAAAAAAGATATAAAGTATAAGTCAATGTCAGTGCAGGTTAGGGGAACACTTCATGTCTGAGTTGGCTTCTCATGCCTCCAGCAGCACTGCTACCATTCCCCTGGAAAGCCATCCGAATCCAGGCTGGGACACGAACCCAGACACACCAAGCCAAGCTGCAGGCGTCCCAGGATCTGAACCACTTGTGCATTTTCTGAGTCCCCCTCTGCTGTACTTACCTTTTGTGCTTCTCAATCAGAAAGCAGTGGGAGTTCCAGGAGGAGGTGTCTGAGAGCAGATTTAGGTCTCTGGGCTATTTGTTTTTTGAGTTAAAAAGACTAAAGTGGTTTCAGTAGTATAATATACACATTGCTTGTCAAGTTTAGACCAAAGCAGCTTTAGTTATATGAGAATAGAAGATGTCTGCACTTGGCAAACTCTTATTTTTCCTCCAGGTATGCTATACATTCATCAAAGAGCAACTTCACAACACATAGTTTCAGCTGTCACCCACTCCTAAAAATATCGCAGCTGCTTTCCTTTCTTCCTCAAAAAGATAGAATGGGGCTTTTTTCAGCCCCAGACATCCCCTGCACTGTGCTGTGCCATGCTACTCCCTCAGCCTGGGGGCAGGTATTCATTCTCTCCTGGGCCCAATGGTGTGAGGAACAAACTCACAAGCAGAAGACACTAACAGAAGCAGGTGTCTCTCCTTTTATTTTTCTTTTCTTTTTTTCTCTTTTTTTTTTTTTTGTCACTTTCCAGCTTTCTGTGAGAACTAAACATGCTTAAATATATGCAGGAGTAACTAAATTTTTTGTTCTTCTTGTTGTTTGACTAAAAATTTGGGGGTTTATCAAGATACAGATCAAACCAACAGCAATCACTGTCTGTGGGAATTTTTCTTTCATGTTGAAAAAATTTAACAATTAAATTGAATAATTTACTCTGACATATAACACTTTTGTTGAGATCTCAATCATTATTGCATGGGCCAAGCACTTATTCTGGGTTATGTCTCCCAGTTATATGACCAAGTATTCCTTCAGTACAATGGTCTTTTTGCCAAAAGATTTGATGTTCCATAGGAGATGCAGTCACTGAGAGTTTGTGCAAAAAAAGCAAAATACCCAACTACTGACATATGTATAGACCTGACAAAAGAAAGAAATTTAGTCCCAGAGCTGGGTAAAATAGCTGATAGTTCAAGTGGTTGTTTCTAATGCTTTTAATAAAAAAATCTTCTGCTGTTGTTTTTAAATATATATAGTCAAATTAGGAAAGTGAGTATAAAAACATGATGCAACTACAGTAGGATAATCACTTAAATGACTGAAAAAAATAAGCACTCCCCACCCCCCAATTTTTCTGGAATTGTTAAAAGCTAAAAACTACAAAACCAACATTTACAGAGCTTTTTTTTTCTGAAGTGTGGACTATACAGTAGTGATAATGAAAATGAGAACAAACCTCCTGGGATTGTGGTGCTAGTTTGGCCTGCCAGATACAGAAACATTTCTATACTTTTAGTATTTTATGTTGCTTTTAATTTTGTTTCATTTCTAGGGAAAAACTGTACCTCAGGTCATTTTGATGTCAGATTCTACTTCACATCATTTCTGTATGAGGTGCATTTCTTTTCTTTGGCTACTTCAGGAAAACATTATGAGGAGCCTGAAAACTGATTATATGAGCTGTGGGCAGGATAAGGCAGCCTTACAGAAAGATCATGAGCACTAACTTTCCTTATCAGCAACTACTAAAATATGTAAACCGACATTTTAAAGAGTTTGAGTTGAATGGTAATGACTCTAAATGACTTTTTAAAGATGGTGACAAAAGTACTTAAGGGTATTTTTCCCTATGCTCATACAATTCTCTGTCTTAAATGCAGTAATCATAATAAATATTGCCAGACCTGAAGAAACAGAGCCTGAGACCTTGTCCGTCTTTCTTAAGAGTTTCTATTGTTCTCATAAATGTTTTTCTTTGGCTGTCTCCTCTCTTGGATACATTGTGATATAACCATGCTGACATAATAAGCACTAACAATAGAAATCAAATTCAGAGCTACAAAACTTATTGTACAAGGAAAACAGATAATGAGATGGTGAGTAGTGTCAATATACATTCATGGGAAAAAAATCCATAAGCCCTGCATGGCTCTGAAGGAGCAAACTTTCCAGTAATTTTCGAATATTCTGATCAGCATGGAAAATGCAGAGAAGTCCTATTTCGCAGCGCTGATTTGCTTCCTGTGTGTGCCACAGCAAGGTCAGAATCCCTGCAAGCACACTGCTGCTTACCTCAAGCTTTCTCGGAGTTTCTGCCTTGCTTTTGGCTTGGGAGACCTTGAAAGACAAAAAGGAAGAGCAAACAAGTGCACTTTTTACCAGGGGTGACTCAAGTGATTAAATCGCTGCCCGCTGGCCATGCTTTACAGAGCACAAAGGGAAGATTGACGTCCCATGCCAACGTTCAAACCTTGTGTCACTGCTGAAGTTCCCTGTGAATCCCTCCTGGGCACACCTTGCTCCATCAGACTCAGCACACTGAAGGCACTGTCAGCAAGCAAGCTGGGGGTTAAATACAGCCTTTTAATTTTGGATAGTAATTCACTAGTATTTGGGGACTGAGAGGATTTGTGTCTAAGTACTTATTACAGCCTATTTCTCCTTTGGCAGGAGGATTTGAGAAGTACAGAGCACCTGAAGCAGGGAAGAATGGAGATGTGCCAAAAACCAGAGAGCTTGATTGCCCACCCAGAGCAGATCTTCACTGGCTTTGAGAAGCAGCAGGATGGCTGCTCTCACCTGCTTCATGACCTGCCTTTCCTTTCCTGCATATTATTTCCATTTCTACTGCTTGCAGTTTCTTCTTTTGTTTCTCTCTTTGCTCCTTACTATGAATTAATATGCTACTCAAAGCTAAATATCAACTGAATTGATAAAGATAGGTTATTTATATCTTCTCAGCATTTAAATGCCACAGAAGAAAGATCAGGGACTTGAGCAGATCAAGCAATGTTTTGCACTTGCAGCCCCGTGTAACTGACTGACTGACTGACCGTTTCGATGGCAGGTGCATTGACAACTTTAGATATGGATGGAAAGTAGATTGCTTTTTGGAAGACACTTCTACTTTACTCAAATTTGCTATACCACAGATCTCTCTCACACCTGGGCAGTGTGACCATGCTGTAACTACCATAGTGTCCATGTGTAGTTTTTACTCAGAATTTGAAGCTGCTTCTTCTTTTAATTAGCTGCATCCATCAGGACCTGTATTGTTTTCTGCTATAATCATTTCTAGCTGGAGGAACATGGGAATCCAAGTACCATTCCTGCTGGTTAGGGACTTCTCCATCTGTTTTGAAAAGACATGGCTGCAGCTGTAGGGCCACAGAGCATTCTCCTTTAAAAGCCTGATTTCTGATCCCTGTCTGACATTGTCAGGAGGCGATCACTGGGAATGCTGAGGGTGGCAGGATGGGGGAGCACCATAGGATGCTCTCCACAGCCTGCTCTCGTGCATTGCTGTCTCTGACAGTGACTCACACCAGCAAACCTTTGGAAAAGCGAGGCACTGTCTGCTGCACTGAGTACTGGGGAAGCTGCTGCTTAATCCATATTTCTCTCCTGTTTGTCTTCTGGAAAATGCCTTATTTCCTCTTCTGCTTCAGGGATGAACAAGGAAAAGCTGTTTCACCTGAAATCTACACAAGGAGCAGAAGGATCTCCTTTGCCCTCTTCCCATCTGGGAGAGTAGAGTCCAATGCACACCTTGATCTGTACTCACTCTTAAAATCATTGAATTGTCAACGTCCCAGGAAGTGACTGGGAAATATAAACATAACCCAGGACACACTCAATGGAGGAATGATTGCTCTTTGCTCTCTGTCTGTATACATATATATATTTTCTGATGGCTTTTTTGCTCCTCCACCCTTGCAGTAAGGGAAAGCACGGACTCCACTCTGAGGGCATGGAGTCAAGGAAGAGAAACCTTTTCTCTGAGGCTCCTTTGTATAACACTGTGCCATATATCATCACCACTTTCTCATTTCCTAAGCCCCTTATTCCACCTGTCAGCATGCACAGCCTCTCTCTTAGGCAAATCATCCCCCAGTCCTTTGGTGGTCTTGCAGAGCTCAGAGCCAAACTGAAATGTTACTTGAGAGTACAACTAGGGTTTTAAAAGCCTGCTTACTCTGAGGAGGCAGAAATGAATTTATGCAGACTTTAACAGAGATTAACAGTCATTTCTCTGTGGATGAGGCACAGAGAGGACTAAGGGGTCTCTCAACTTAAAAGATCACAGTTTTGGGGTTTTTTTAGGAGCCACTCTGGAAAACTATTGCTCCTTCTCACCTGAAAGAAAACTCTGGTATCTCCTGCTCTGTTTTTTATATCCTCATAAACCTCCTATTGACATCAGGATGTAACAGCCTATGTAGAGACTGATTAGGTGTTCAGAAAAATGAAAACTGTAAGTCTAGAATGCAGACTCTTGGATCTGGAAATCAAATGTGTGCATGGATGACTCATTCTTATTTTCCAGAAAGAAAACTGTACACTTCCTTTTAACTAAGTTTTATGAGTAAAACCCTGTGTGTTGAACACATCGAGGGTGTAAGATCTGGAAATGTGTCATGTATTGGCAGTATATCCTAGCAGTAAAATAGGCACAAATTCATAAGCACCATCCTCTCAAACTATTTCTGGCCAAATCTCTCTCAGATATCAATGAAAACCTTGACAAGGGAAGTAAAATAAGATATAGTAGATACCAAAGAAAGAAATATCCTTCTCCTTTGGCCTTCTCTGTCTTTTTGACCTAGCTTAAAATCAGCCAGTGAGGCATTTATGCTGTACATGACTTTGGAGAGGCTATAGTTAGACATATACAATGGCTCACACCTCAAACTGACAACCAAAACAGTTTTGTATTTATGAAAAGGTCTCTGAACAAGTTTTCAGATACCCAGGCTTTTTTTTTTTTTTTTTTTTTTTTTTTTTTTTTTTTTTTTTTTTTTTTTTTTTTTCAGTCATACTGTCCTGGTTTTATGTGTTAGAGCATTTGGACATCAAGAGGAGTATTTCATTACGTCCCTTTTAAGAACCATAAATTGCACAGCCTATCTGCCAAGTGTAAGATGCAAGCGCTGTGTATTTATTGTCTGTTTTCTAGCTCTGGCACCCATCTGTCATGTGGACATGGGTATGTTCCTACACTTTGTGCCTCTCCTTGACTCCTGTACAACCCATTTGGATAGCAAGCTTTGCAAGGCAGAGTTTCCTACTTATGTGTTTATGCCAGATCCCCCATGTAAGCTGCAGGTTAATGAACATAACATGAATTGAGTAAATAAATAACACATCACAATAATACACTTCGCTGTTATTTCACCCCACTCCAAACAATCTTATAGCTTAGCCTCTAGATATTAATTTTTCACTGGTGATAAAACAGATAATTTGGAGATATATACCCATATAAGCATTTACCTCCATCATTATAGAAGGTTACTCTCTTGGTATAGTTTTCCATTCTTTCTGGCCTACTGTGATTATGTTTGCTGGAAGATGCCTGCCTCTGTTCCTCTGCCTTTCTTACAATCAGCCACAGCAAGATGTTACTGCAGGCTTTTTGGTTGTCAGTCAAATTATATCACCACATATGTCCCACGTTTTTTCTTCCATGGATGATGTAGGCAATAAAGGCTTGTTTGCCTCCTGACCATGGTGCTTCTCTTATTATGTTGGAAAGATACTGGGATGATGTCCAGTCTCTGTTAAGGCACAAATGGTAGCACTGGTAACATATGCATAGGTATTGTCTAAACAGCATAATCCAGTGGCAGTGAAACCTTTGATTACCAGAAGAGATGCCTTGATTTAGGGTCTGTATTAAATAAAGAAGAAGGAAAAAGTGCAGATTACTGTTACTAATGATCAGCATACAATGGTCTTTATTGCTAGGTAAAGGGCTGGTACATTTTATACTGGTCAACATTCCAGGAGCTCCAGTCTCAGCAGCAGATCTGCAGGAAGTAACATCAATATGGCAGTGACCAGATTTAGCTCTTCATGGCTTGTCCAAAATTTTCTTATTCATTGAAGACAGAAATGTGAGTTTTACTCATCACATTTGATAGGTAAATGGGAATCTAAAACCCATAAGTCCAAAAACTTGAGAGTGAGACTTGTTTTAACAATCTTAAGATTTATGCTTTTGAAATAAGGAAAAAATTCTTAAACTTTCATCTTCCCATAAACAACTGCTCTGGTTTGTCTGGATTCGCCTTAATATGATTATTTTTCATTCTGATATTGCTTTCAGCAGGAGGCTGGATAGACAGCACTGTTCTCCATGGGATGCAGAGAAACAAGGAAGTAAAGTCTTCTCTGTGTTTCAGGCTCTCTTACATGGTTTGTCTCATGGTCTCACAGCACTCCCCACGCCCCAAATTAGATGTGACTTCAAATGGTGACACGCATCTGAACGCAGAAAAAGCTTGGCCACAGCTGATACAGAGATTTGTCAGCAGCAGTGTCGTGGTAGTGGTCAGTGTAAGAGAGCTGAGCTGCAGGACGTGCCCACCCGCTCCCCCACACTTCAGCAGTGCAGGTGACTCCATGCTTGTCCTCTTCTGTTCAGTGCTTGAGACAAAACAGCTCTTTCTGCTGCTGCTGGAAGGGGCAGATGAGATGGTTTGAACTGTGCTGGTAGGAAGCTACTAAAGCAGTAATGGCCTCTTCAGCTCCACACTCCCTAGGCAGAGGAATTTACCTCAAGGCACACATGGGACCTGAAGGCACATCTGGAAGCGAAAAAGCATCTTCAGAAAAAATTTCTACATTTAGTCTCAGAGGAAGAATTTGAGCCACCTCAGAGCATTACTGTTTCATTCTGTTTTTAGTTGGGGTTTTTTTGGTTTTTTTGAGGGTGTAATAGTTGTAATGAACATGACCAAATGTGAATTTTACCTCTCCCTTCTTTGATGGAGGACAAGCAATGAAAAAGTGGCAATTGCTCTTTCTCGGCATCTTCCCACAACATTTGCAGTTTATTACAATTTGTATCTTCTTTTCACTAGTCCATCAGTTTGAGGTGATGTCTGAAAATGAATAATCATTTTCTTGCTTTGCATTACCACTGCATCCTCAGCTTTAAGAAGATTCTCTCCCTTTCATGTTTAGATCATGTTTAGATTACACTTTTGGCTTTATTCATCCTTAAAAGACCAGAAGTCTTTTCCCTCTGCTTTTTAATTTACTTAGGAAAAGCACATCAATTAAACAGTTACATTTGGTTGGTTGAAGGTTGCACATTGTTAAAATTCCCCGTCGGCCAGGCTGTTCCCAGTCTGGCCCACAGGTAAACGTGGTCCGTTGCCCGTGTGAGCTAGCGACNATGTTATTTATTTAGCTGGAGGTTTATCTGGCTGTCAGAATAAGTCACTGGAGGGATTGCAGTTTGATTATAATACTGGTCAACCAATGTGACCTTCAACAGGACCACCTGGGGTGGACCTTGTGAGCCTGCCTGTAGCACTTATCCCTGCCTTTTCAGGCATGATTTTATATGCTACTGCACCTCAGGCACACAGTATGTAACTTCTGTCAAGCCTCCAAGAGACCAGCAGTGTGATTCTGAAAATGCTGATAAATATACAAGATATGACTCAGAGACAGCCACGATACCTCTTCTTCTAAGGTTTCCAGGACTGTAAACAAGGGAGGACTGGAACAACCAGACAATCAATTTATGGAACACTGAAAAGGTCAAGGTATTGTAATATGCTGTGTTGCACTGAATATATGGGATATTAAAATTCAGATGGTTCATTCCTAGGAAAATAATTGCAGTTGCACAAATAGAGAAGCATAGATTTCCACCGTGGTGGCAATTACACAAACACATGGATCTACTCCAATTACAGTCTGAGACAAACATTCTCGTGTGATCCTCTTTGGAGTTCATTTATTTGGAGTATTAAGTTGTTCCACTCAAGCAGAATAACTTAACCTGATAACAGGGATGGAAATCTTCTTTCCTTCTTCTTTCTTATAAATGAAATGTTGAGGAAACATTAACAGTCAGTTCAACCTCTGCTAACCTTTTAACTTCAACTGTTGATGTGACAAAGTCAGGAGCCTCTGTTAGTATTTTTTACATCTTGTTTTCTTTCTCTCCTTTCTGATCCTTAATTTTCACTTTACATTTCAAATGTTTTGCTGGGGTAAGGAATTTCACCACTGACTACTAGCTTTACTTTGACAAGCCTCTCTTATTGGATCATACAGAGCTCCATAAATTTAGCTAGGAGCCATTTTGATGTAAGGGTAAGACCAGGTTACTGGTCTGTATGACTCTGTACTTCTTACAGGCTTTTGAGAAAAAAAAACCCTCTTCTACAGGATGCGTTTTCTAAACCTCTTGACCATTGCTGGTGTAATTGACCCTAAGTGATGCACAACATTTTTAAAATCCTTACCTAAATCTGGACCCACAGCTGAGGCTGCAGCAGGAGCACATGGAGCAGAAAGGCTATTATAGGTATCTTGCAGAAAATACTCTTCTCAGTACATCCCCCCTCTCAGTGCTTGCTTATATTAAGCACTAAAGATCACAATCCTCTATATGCAGCTGAACTTGACTATCTAGAAAGGAAATAATTTAGCCAGCTAACCTAGACAGAAAACTGAGGCATTACTTCAGGAGAAATGAGGAAGGTGATGTCTGCCATTTGACTTCAGTTACAGGAAGAAATAAGTTTGGTCCCAAATTAAAGCAGGAATTCCAGGCCTCTTGCATTGCAACTACAAACAAAGTTGAAAGAATATTCTGGCAAGAACTCCTGAGTTAAAATACAGAAGATCAGAAGAGATCCAGGTCATGTGAGAACCAAAGAACTGAAAGATTAATAAAGGAAGTAAAACCATGTCCATGTCTCCCCAAGATGTTTTCTGATATCCATGGCAGAATGGTGAATTTGACAGAAATATTTTTATGTCTACCAGGCAGATATCCAGTTATAGGAAAAAATTCTTTTTGCCTATGAAAACTCAGTTTTCAGTAATAAAGCTATGAAAAATAATTTCTAATGTATATAACCTCTTCTGTAAACAATACAAAATCATTATGCAGGGTACCTTTACTCTGTGTATCAAGAGGCACATCTTTTATAAAACTTTTTTATTGCTATATTTATGATATAACTGTTTCGCAGTGTTATTTTAACTCAAATAATTCAGCTTTCCTTCTGTTTTATGTTTAGAAGTTTGGGGGTTGGGATTTTTTGGCATTTGGAAGCAAGTCAACTGGACAGCGTTTTCTGTGCCATCTGAGGTCAAAAGTAACAGCATGGAGTCAGAGAGGGCCATTCAGCAGGCAATTTGTATCCCCAGTTGGGTATTCCTTCTGTTGAATGCAGCTGGTATAAAACATACAGGGTCTGGAGCTGATAGAAACAGTAGAATTAGGAAAGTGAATTTTCTAGAAAAGCTTGAAGTGTAGAAAAAGTTGACCACGCTGTTAAACAAGTTGTGAGTTTGGTTCAGGGGACTGCAGAGCTTATCCGTTCTTCAGAGTCATATTGCAGTTGTTAATACAAGAGGAAATAGACATTGAAACCACTTTTTCCTCTGAATAGGCTGTTTTTAGAGACTTCTAATATATTGTCCACTTCTGACCATATAGATTGTTTTGTAGCCATCGTGTGATAAAAAAAAAAACAACACATTGTTGAAAAATTCATCTCCATGTGAAAATGAGACTTGGAAAAAGTGGTGCTCCTTTACCAGTATTAAAGTTGTGCTCTCTTCTTTGAGTAACTCCAGCCTTAGAGCAGGTATTTGAAAATTAGTAGTGAATTAATCATAGATATGTCCTTCACCATTCTATAGAAACATCTCCACTTTGGGCATTTTGGAAGCCCCAGCTGCTCTATGCAGTGCCTTCTCCATTAACAGCCAAAAGCAAGGGTGCTGGAGACTTCCCTCTTCACTGAGAAAACCCATTTCAAAACTTGCTCAATCTATTAGATCTTGGAAAACCACATTTACCCAGATGCTGCAGGGATGGCTTTAATTTTAGCAGTTCTGTTTCCTGAGCACATCTCTGTGCGCTCCTGTGCACCTCACACCTTTGCAGGCAGCCAGGTTCTGCCTTCCCCAGCAGGGCACCATGATCCCAGCTATGCAGAGATCCAAGTGCAAGGTCAGGCTTTCATTGTGCCTCTGCTCCAAGGTGGTGTCAGTGTTGGAAATTGAGGAGGGAACCTTCCTCTCCTTTGTTCTCAGTAACTCCCCACGTGCTAATTAATGATAAAGTTTTACTGCCTACACTACTAAGGGACATAGATATGCAAAAATTGTGCCTACAGGGCATGATAAAGACAGTACAAGACTATATCGTGAGTAATTAAGATAAAACATATAATTGACAAGATGCTCAACAAGTGAGCATCACCCAACAGGTTCACCAAATCTTACATGAGCTCATTTAAGAGTATGACTAGACACAACAGGCCAAATTAAGTTTGGCAGACAATTTAAATTTTATAATTTCCTAATTCTGGAATGTTTGACTTTGTATTTTTCTTTTCCCATATCCGTGTGTGTGCATGTGTTTGTGTACATATAAACAGGATATCAGTACACATGATTTGCTTTCAGTGACAATTGCGGCCTTCTGGAGAATATTTTTTGAATCTTAAGGAAAAAGCTATGGGTCTTGAAGACATCTTGGAGAGGAGAAGGTGATAAGACATCACAGTATAGCCAGGAGTTCTCCAGAATACAGAAGCTGTATCAATATGCTAACAGAAATCTGGAAACTGCTGCAGCTATTTCTTTTTCCCAAAGCAAAACACAATTTCTCTCTCTTATTTCCCTTCCACAATACACATTCTTGTGAATTTACCCATGCCTAGTGTTACAACCAAAGAGTGGAAGTCATTTTTCAGGTCATATTGCCTCCCATGAGATGTCCTTGCCACCTGAAAACAGGAGTGCTTTAGTCTTGGGTTCCAAGTGTGTGCCCTTGTAGGTAACGTGGACATGCCAGTGAATGGCGACTCCAGTATCACACTTTAAAATAGAATATACTTTCAGCTCGAAAATACAGCCCTTAATCAGTGACAACCATAATAATGTCAACAGTGTTTCAGAAAACTTTATGATAAGCTCCATTTACACATTTATGGGGAAAAAATGCAGAAAATCACCTAAAAGTGCCAATGATGCAGAAAGGAGACTGTCAAAACCTGGAAGGAAGATGGTGCTTACCAGGTGGCTGCACTTAAACAAAGAAAAGGCAAGGCAATCCTAACAACAAACATGATCTGAAATGTCTTATCCAGTCGTTCTTCTGATGGAGACTGGAATTTTCTATTCTTGATAGACTCTTTTTGCCTTGCCTTGCCTTGCCTTACCTTGCCTTGCCTTCTGTATTTTTGGAGTTTGGACTTTTCCCTGAAGTGCATTCAGGTTGTTACCTCCCCTAAACATGTTGTGCCCATGGTTTTGGAATACATGTGGAGTTTCAACTAGGCTTTCTCTTCCCGCTGTACACAATATCCAGTGAGGCTGTGGCCTGGAGCTTAGGTTGGTGGCTTTGGAGTTCAGTAGCCCTCTGCACAACCAACACCTGCTGTCCCACCAACTTTACATCTTCCACCAGTGCTGCCCTTCTCCTGCTGAGGCAGGGAGGGATCAGGGCATCAGGAACATGGACTCACACTAGGCTCAGCAGGGTGACAAACTGGAAAATGTGAGGAAATCTTTCAGCTGACAGTGGAAGGAGGAAGTGCTGTCACAGTGCCTGAGGGAAGGTAGGCACGCAAGGAGGGGTCTTACAAACAGCCACAGCAGGTATCTGGGGGAATGTAAAATTAAAGGGCAGAGGTGCAAATGGACTTCTGGCATTTGTAGATCTGGAAGGAGTTCTGCAAATGTCAGTTACTTGTGCTGTCCAGGTGCCTGAGTATCTTTGCAGAAAGAAGAGATAGAGCTCCCCTAAAGGTTCACCTGCAAGATGTGAAATGTCTGAGTTTTACCGGTTTATTCTCATCTAAAAACTTTTTCAAGATATTCAAGGTTCAATTGTAATTTTGCATTCAGACATGCCAATATATGATGTGTGATTCAAGATTACCACGCTTTTCATGCCAAGTTAAAAAGGTTTTGCATCTTATTTTATAGCAGGAAATACTAAGAATATTCGGAATGACTAAGTTAAGATTTTGAGACAAACTTTAGTATTTGAGGTTTTTAAACTTTTTAACACTGCTGTAGCAAGAAACTTTTGCTTTAATACAGCATCCTTTGGGGATGAAGAAGCACACTCTTCTGCTGTCACTTGATACAAGAGTCATATAAACATGCTTTTGTCTGAGATGGGGATTTAGCAGACAAAAGGTGCTAATGTATTTGACTAGCAACGTTTAAATCTTTATGGTTGATGGGAGACTCCTTTAGTCTTTGTAATGAGGTCACATGTCATATGGTGATGTCATTTTAAAAGGACTGAATGTCCACAGAGATAATACATTAGTTTGCCTTTGTACATTTGTCACTGTTTGGTCATTCACTTACATAAACATATGTTAGCTGAGATAATGGATTGTATTTAAATACACAAGCCAGGATACTGCACTTTCAAATTACTGTATATCCTGAAATAAATCTACATTTAATCTCATGTCAATAATATCAACATACTTGTTTGTATCTCATGTAGAAGAAAACTACAACGTAACTCATGTGTTGAAGTTTCATATATTAAAGGTATAGCTATGCAGTTTATTCTAAAGCTGTCTGAGAATCACCTTTTTATTCTTCACTTTGCTTTTTTAGTCAAATGTTTTTCAACAAAGGGAAAAATAGACAATTATTTAGATATTTTCTTAGCAAAACTACAAAAGCCATTTGAGGTTAATTCTTGCTAATAAGTAAACTTTCAAGATACTTCTCTGCTCTGGAATATCACTTCCTACAGGACTAGAGGACTGGTTACTGTTTCGCGGTCAGACACAGGCTCCTAAAACTGCTTGAGGCATAAGATTAAATGGTTGAGCCTAAGAAACAGAAAAATATTCTATTCATTTGCAGAACCTTTTACCAAAAACCCAGCAATCACAGAGTAGTCATTGGCAAAGAGGAGGGGGGAGCCTTGTGCATGCTGCTGCCTGTTTTGGTACCAGGGTCTGCATACTGCACTGACAGAGTGGCTGAGCAGAGGTGGCTGGACCACCAGGTCTGATCTTCGTACCGGTGAAACGGAATTACTCCACACCACGGTGGGAAACGTTATGCTAACAAAACCATAGCTCCGACTATATGAACTGCATCTACATTAGAGGCCTCTGCTGGCACATCTCTGCTGGGTAAAAATCACACCTCTAACCCAATTAACCTTTTAGGGAGAAGTCTTGCAGCACAGAGACTGCTGAGATAACTCACTGCTCTGTGCCTTTCATGCACTGAAAGAAATAACCTCCAGGTTATCCTCTCCAGGGATTGTCATTTCTGAAAGATGTCGGTCGCCTGGGATCTTCACTCATGTATTTGTAATTCTAATTTTAAGACACTCAGCCGCTCTCTTGTCTCACAGCTTTAAGAAAAGGCAGCCTCAGATGTCCCATTATGTTTTATTGTGTAAACTATGGTCAAAATCTATCCTTATTTATTTTCAGGAATATTTCAAGCTATGGTGGTATATTGGTAGGAATATTTCAAGTTATGATACTTGGAAAACTGGATTCCTGGACGATGTGGCTGTCAATTCCTGCCTTTTGGTCAGCCCTTTAAAATAATCTTTCGTATTTCTTAACATTAAGCTCTCACTAGGTTGCAAGCTGCTGTATATTTTATGCCTCTTACTTTCTTAAATAGAAATGGCTAACTGAAATGTCAGGCATAAATCAGAATGGGAAAATACCACACAGCTCAATAGGAGAGGCTTGTTGTTTCTTCTGTTTATTTTTTTACGCCTGCATCCAAACATGCCTCCAGTAGCTAATTCTCTCTCCTCATGAGGTAGTTTCAGCTGTGGCTGTGGTGACCAGCACTGATGAATATTTGTGCAAAATAGAGAGCTGCAAGGCTTGACTGGCTGACAGACTGGAAGATGAAGGTTTTTTGAAGACCCACAGGTATCATGGGTACCACTAACTGCAAGCTATCTTCCCTAAACCTGTGACTTGCAAAGTGTTCTTTCTCTGGAAAGAACAAATTCACATGCTAACTTCAGAAGGGGCTCCTTTTCTTTAAGGCAATAATCTGAAGACTTTTTTCTCCCCACTTCTCCCATTTCTTAGGAGCTGAAGCACATATAGCGTTAGACTGCAACAACAGAGCAAAGAAGGGGTTCCCCTGTGCTCTGCAGGCAGACATTTTTCAGAGCTGGAATAACTTAGAAGGCTCATCCCCCATCAGAAATTTGTGGAATATATTCTGTAGGGGTGAAAACCCATCCTTTGGGCGGTAGATCCTGAATCAGCTGCAGGACCTGATGCTGCTGGAGCGGAGAGAGGGCTTGTGGTGAGAAATGGCCCACGCAGGAGTGCGACAAAGGAAAGCAGCATGCGAGGGGTAAAGGTGAGGACAGATAGGGCAGAGTGAAGTGGTGCCAATGGCTGCTAAGCTCTGTCCACCCACTCAGGCCAAAGTCTGTATGTGTCCGTGAGTGGCAGCTGTTAGCACAGCTCTCTCCACAGTTGGGGTCCAATTGGATCCAGCCTCCAGGCTTGCCAGGGTGCTCTGCAGGCCGGGCTCACTGCTCAGGACAGGCAGGCTTGAGAAGCGCTTCTGTTTATGAATAAAGGGCACAGGAAGGATGATCTGTGTCAGAACTGTTTGTTGTATTTTTCGAGTCTTTTAGTAGAAATTTAAAAATTGTGGTCTCTGGGCTGGCGAGGGCTGGGCTGGTTAGGAAGTTTTCAACCCCTCCTCATGCATTTTATACACTTTTTTTCCTTTTGTCTACCCTCACTGCTCACATTACAAGCTCTCAGAGGCCGGGGCTGCCTCTTTTCGTGTCTGTGTACAGCGCTCATTGCAACTGAGCTCTGTTGAGGCCTTTGGATCCTGCTGTTACGCCTATAATAATTCATAACGCCCAGGGCTACGCACAGCAAACGCGTCGCTCCCTCATCCCCCGTGTCCCTGCGGATGCCCGTATCTCAGAGCACCCGCGGGAAACTTTTGGCTACAAAGGCACACCCAGCCGGCCCTGGGCGGCGGGGGCAGCGGCGCCCGGAGAGCACGGCCCCTTTAAATTCCAGCTGTGCGGCGGGGGGCAGCACCGCTGGCGGCGCGGCGCGGGGCTGGGGCCGGGGCCGCTGCCGGTGCGCGGCGGCGGAGAGCAGCC
>VXAD01010620.1:299236-472507 GCA_013399195.1 Dicrurus megarhynchus
CTTCTCCCTCCCTCCCCTTCATCGCTCCCCTGCCTGGTTTGTTTCCTTGATCATCTTTCCTCCCTCCTCCCTTTTGTGAGGGTGAGAAATCGCACGCACTTAACCTTAAAATCTGCAGTGAGCGAGGACACAGCCAGCCGGCTGCCCGTTCCCGGCGCGGCCGGTACCTGCCGCATCTCCGCTCGCCCCCTAGCCCTGGCCGTGCCCCCCGCCCGGAGCGTCCCGCAGCCCTCTGCAGCCCTCCGGCTGGGGCGGGCAGGGGACAGCCCTCGCCGTCGCGGAGAGGAGAGGAGAGGGGCAGAGCAGCCCAAAGCATCCCCCAGCCGGGTGTCACGGTCTGGGTCCCCCGAGGGGGGAGAAAGCACATCGTGGAAACCTGTGAGCAGGTTAGTCTAGAAGCTTCTCCCTCCATGACCTGCTCCTTGCCCACCTGCCAGGGCCCGTCCGGAGAACTTGGGGATGGGGGACACATCTTGCCACTGCCTCGGCATTGGGTTGGCAAGCGTGCTGATGGCCCCGTGGGTCCTGAGCCACGCATCCCTGCTCCACAGCCTTCTCTTGCAGCCATGCATTGTCACCCCTTCGTGGGTGGGCAGCACGGGGAAGGCCCCAGCAGGTGTGGGCTAGGTGGTGAGCACCTACTCCAGTTGCGGTCATACTCGGTTGGTAGTGCCATTGCTATTGCCAGGTGGTAGCTGTTCACCAGGCAGCTCTCTGGTAAAACTTACTGTTGCTTGCCATCTTCTCTAGCTCTCTGGGTTTCATCCTGAAATGGTGTTTCTGNACTTTGCACTGAGCACAATGAATAGATTAGTCTGCTCAAGGCTTTTTGTTTCTGTCATAAGTGATCAATAATCATCTGGTGGTAAGATGATCTTATTACAGAAAAAGCCAAAGTGCACGCTGAGAACAGCTGAAATACAAGGTCAATAACTCTTGGGTTATCAACAGTAAACCTGCTTTGCATATTTGAAGATGACGTATTTCTTTCAAAGTAAAGGCAACTTCAAGCCTTTGATGAGCTTTATTTTCAATGTAAATCAAGTCAACATAGAAAACAAGCCTTGCTACAGAGTAGGCTACTCGTCCTTAAACATCCCCGGACCTCATTTAATCTTTCTCTATAGGGAAGGCGGACGAGGGATTGCAGTCCTCTTAGGTGAGAAGAGTTTTTGTAGCTCCCAATACAAAGGTTGGTTTGTTCTTAGTGCCCAGCAACTGCCACAGGCTTTCCAGACACAAAAGAAAGGCGTAGTCTGTGGCCTGAAGATCGTGCATGCTAAAAAGGCAGTCAGCTGGAGGGTATCACAGATCAACAACCAGCTCCGCCGCCGCCGCCGCCTGGTAACTGGCTTCATTCCGGGAAATGTAACAGTTCAGCGAAACAAGTAATTTGTGCCGAGGTGCTGGTGGCTCAGAGAGGACTGCCGTAACCTTCGGGTCAAGCCTGGGGTATGAGGAGCCGAGGCTGCGAGAGTGGGAGCCTAGACAGGAGGAAGCACTGGGGGCAGGTGAGGCAACCTTTCTAGAGAAGGCATTGGACTACAGCACCGAAGCATGGGAATGAAATATGAAAAGGGAGCAGGGCAGATAATCGGCAGGGGAAGAGGTTATGCGGGGACTCGGAGCCTAACATAAAAAGCTTGAAGTAATGAGTTTAATCTACGAAATCTAGTTCTTAAATTGTATGTGCTTGCCAATTAGCTAACCATTCTGCAAATCAGAATGGAATTCAGATCGTATCTTGGTAAATGTATTGACTCTGAAGTGCTGCAAGGAGAAAAAAATAATTCTCTCCTCTTTCCCCTACTGTGGGCTTTAAATATGAACAAAAATCAGATCTGAGAATTGAGGAACCTTTTAATATACTTGCTTTCCTGAGTTCACATTCTATCTAGCCTAGACTACCACAGTTAAAATCAAAAACTCCTATGGTAATATGACTTCAGGGGGCCAAATTCAGAGCAGTTGTAGGGCTTTTTACTGTTGAATATTGCCATGCATTGTGAGGAGGGGTCACCATCAGTCACGGTATGGATTAAAGTGAGGGAGATGTGAGGCTGTTACCTTGCAGGGAGAAAAGCACTTACAGTATATTGAGGGAACAAGTAGACCTCTTGGGCTCCTCTAATAAACACTTAAACAGTGCATGTATATAAAAGAGAGTTGCAGCATAACCTTTATTCTCCTGTATTAAAGAATGTGTTCATGTGTGTATTAGTTTGTGTGTCAGCTTTCAAAATGGCTGAATGATATTGATTCAACTGAAAATACTATGAGAGAATAGCTGAAATTAGTTTGAATTTCAGTTTAAGAGTTCAGTTTTACATCACTGGACAGCTAGCTGCAGTAATTCATAGGAATTAACAGAATCCTTCATAAAGCTATTGTTTTATTCAGATTTTACTGGTATGGACTTAGGAAAAGTAGACATGAGTCAATGCCAGAAATTGCCACCAAGATCAGCACCCTGGGCAAGAATATTTACAGCTGTGTTTCAGAGTCTGGGAATGTTTGCTTTAGATGGCTGGCAGTACTGTGCTTTATACTGCAGAGGATCAAAAATTCATTATGTTTGATTGGTAACACAGGGATGTAATAATACAGAATTTCTCATTTTCTTAGAGGAGTGTTACCTAATTTGTGCTAAATTTTGCAGTTATTCTCCAGATTGAGATGGATTAGAGGTGTATGGCTGGGAGATGTATAGCTGGGTTTTTTAGCAGGGAATCTGACTTGCACTGATGCATATGCATTTTTTTGTACTAGCCTCCTGTGGTATTGCCTGCACGTGCTGATGAAATAATCTGCCTGAGAGCTGTTAGAATTTGTATGTAAGGAGCTGGTTTGTTTATATGTAGATCAGTTATTACTGTAAAGATAAATGTATGCATGGAAAATTGCTACCACAGATGGATGCTGGCTTCTGAGAACTGGGTCTCTTTAAGATTAACTTCATGTATCATGTCAGAGAAATAAGCAAGATGGGGGCAAAACCACTACTGTGTTTTTTATTATGTTCTGCTTATGCCAATCAGTATAATATACAGTGCAAGGACCCGATGCTATGCTTGCCATGAAAAGACTTGGGATTTTGTCAGTGTCAAATCAGACCCTTACCCACATTCTCACTGTTTGCCTATCAATCATTATAAGAAATAACCATGGTAAAATTTCCTTGCAGAAACATTTTGTAAAATATGTAGTATATATTGGTAATTGCGGTATGTTCTGCTTGTACTCTGATGTTTCTTTTCTCCTCTTGAAAATGACTGCATCCAAATAGCACCTCTTATTTGTTTTTTTCCACTTCCCTATCTATATTTAGAATTGTATCTCTTTAATTGAGTGACAAATGTTCTTCTGTTAACCCAAAAAGGACAGATAGGATAATGGGAGCGTGAGCTGTCCTCCCTTCTCAACTGGACATTAGCAGACCAGGATTTGAGTCCCATCTTTCAGCATTCCCAAGGCTCACCAGTCCATGTTCCGTGTGCTTTCAGTCCTCTGGATTTGGACTACCTTGAGGCATCACAGAAACCCTGTGCAGGACAGAAGCATTTAAAAAGTTTCTCCTTCTTCTGACAGAGCTTCTTGGTCCTCACTAGCTTCTTGGAGCACTGGTTCACATGGTTGTCTGCATGCAAATGAGGCGTCCTCTGGGGACAGTGTTGGGTGGTGCAAGCAGTAATGCTCCCTTCTATGTATCTGTCAGGAAAGTGTATGCAAAAAAGGCTTTTTCCAGGGATTTGTGTGAAATGGAGCCGGTGGATCTTGAGATCTGCTGAGCTTTGACTGTTAATTTTTGTGGATGGAGATGGTCAGATCTCTCAGGAACGGGCTGGCAAATGTCACTTACTGCAGGGACTGGTTCAGAGTGTTGGTGTTGAAGTGGAGTCCAGGGAACTAAAGTTGGGCTCGTGGCTCCACAGAGCAAATGTATTCTACGTCCAGACACGTATATCAGGAGACGTATTTCAAATGAGACAGCAGTGTCCTTCTAGACTAACACCAAGAGACAGAAAGAAAATGTGAGCAAGAAAAAGAAGGTCGCGCCATTATGTCTGCTGATGACTTTCGATCTCTGATGACTTTCCGTCTCCGAACTTAATTTAAACAGTAATAATTGTATCCTGTTACATCACGATATGGTCACGACCGTTTGGTTTACTCGTACTGCAGCAGTGGGTGCTAAGCTCTAATTTGAAACAGAGGTGGTCCCAGTTGGTGCTTGGAGGGTAACCCTCTGATGATACCTTTCAGATGGAAACACTGCAAATAATTGAGAAGTAACTGGAAGCTGGAGAAGTAATAGTGTTAGTAAAGAAAGTTAATATTTAAATTGAATCAGAAAAACATTTGCATAAAGTTAAAAAAAGCCTAAGCACTATTAAAAATTGTAAGAGAGAATGCTTGACTGAGAGCTGACAGAAATAGTAGCAGTTGTTGTTTCCCCAGATTTTAATCAATCTTCTGTCAGTGACAAATAGAAAACATGAATTTTTTTGGTTATTTGGAACCATGCTCTTAGAGAAATAAGACCTACTCCTGGAGTCCTTTTAAGTGGGATATCCTGCAGTGTTCTAAATAATTTGATTTGGAGGGAACATATATCAAATATGTTTACATGTAATAAAAACAACAGATATTTTTCATGTTAGATTTATTACATATGTACCTTCTTCTTTATGGAAAATGTGCTGTTTCTCTCTGTGTTATTGACATTTTCATTAGCAAGATGATAGATGCTGCTTGAAACAAAATGTTTTGCTGAAGACTAGCAGAATCACTGTTTTAGGTTTGGGAAGAAATATCGTCCATAAGGAAGATGCTACAATCTGTAAATGAAGCATTAATTAAGTTTACAGTTACAAATATGAAATTATGGTACAATTACCTTTTTCAGGAGTCATTATTGTATTAAGGGTTCTGTTTTGTTTATATTTGTCTTTTTTCACAGTGATGTCAATTACCTCTTACTCCTGAAATATGTATGTAACATCTAACTTTTAATGGCCAATTTGTTCACTTCCACCTTGTTTTTGAATAGATGTCCATGTCTGCTTTTGTTTTATAAAATGTCAAGTTAATTGGAAAACCAGTCCTAGGTAACATGGCAACTTGGAAGAGCATGTCAAAACCAAAATTGTTTAATAGTTCATTATTAACAATTCTGTTTACTGCAGATGAATGGGTTTTATGGTAAAACTCCAGCTGGACTATAAAACTTTCATCTTTGGACTATGTCCTAATTGTTGTTATTAAGCTTTGAAAATCAATAAAGCAGGGGGAAGTACATTAAATTGGCAAAAGTTAAAATAACGTTGACAAACGGGCAGTTAAAAATTGTTGATGGAACAGCTGATGAATTTGCAGAAGAACCTAAGATGGTAAGGGTTGTTATGTTATGGTATAAGTATGTTATGCTATTTAAAACCATTACAAATTCATGCAGCATTGCTTTTCTGGAAGTAGCAAATCCAAATATTCTTACAGAAAGTCTTGACTAACAACAAAGCTGATTAGTCATCCAAGCCACCAAAATAGTTAAAGCAAGAGTCAATATATCTTGGAATAGACACTGGAGCATTGATGCAGTTATTTGAAGGCATTTCAGCATGTACAAGGCACTGAGTTACACTATAAGCTGTTAGGCAGTATGAGACTCCAGTAAAATCACTATTGCTTAATTGTGAAGCTTTAGCTGCATGTCACAGACAAACTCCTGTAGAGCTCATATGTTTTGGGGCACGACTGCTGTAAGATATATCTGAGGAAAGTGAAAAATATCATTCTGAAGAATATAAGAAGGGTGTAACATTGCATGTAGGAATCGCCTCAGTAAGACTGAGTAAAAGTGAAAGAAAGTGAAGGATGTTGCATCTGCACCGATGCACAGGGAATTTTGAAGGGCTTTTTTTGGGATGCAGGCTACTTATTAAGAGAGAGACAGACAGTTTTAAGGAAAAAAACTAGGACTGATTTAGTCAGGAGTAGTAATAAGTGCACTAGGCTGTTACTTTAGAGGGTCTGGGAGGAATTTGTTTATCTTCTGTGGCTAGAAAACATTGTTTATGTAACCTGTTGTCCTTTCTCTTGAGCATCAAAGCAGTCCAGTGGTTCTGTGTCACCATGATACAGAGGTAATCAAAGCAAACCTTCAGAGACTGTCACAACATTGTCATTTTGGCAGAGCATCGAAGCTAATTTCAGCAAAGAGGCAAAGAAGCTCTACATTGATAAGTAGGTTTCAGTCTGGACAGCTGGGTAGAAATAAACAGTCCCAAGTGGTCAGATACTAGTTTAAAACCACCCTGCTGAGATTTTTGTTGTTAGCAGAATACAGTGCCCAGATCATGAATTACTTCTAAATAAGAGCAATGTCTCTTTAGCTTTTTTTCTCCATCCCTCTGTCCAACACTAATACTCACAGAATCTGTGCTAAGGCACATGGGGGAGAGGGACGTGATTTGAGACTGCCAGCACAGCTTCACCAAGGGCAAGTCCTGCCTGACCAACTGAGCAGCCTTCTATTGATGGAGTGACTGCATCTGTGGGCAGGAGAAGGGCTACAGATGTCATTTATATGGACTTCTGTGAAGGCTTTGGTACAGGTGCCCAAAACGTCCTACTCCCTAAATTGAAGAGAGATGGATTCAATGAATTGTCTGTTAGGTGGATGAGGAATTGGCTGGATGGTCACATCCAGAGGGTAGTGGTCAGCAGCTCAATATCCAACTGGAGATCAGTGAAAAGGGGTGTCCCTCTGGGGTCTGTATGGGACCAGTACAGGTTAATACCTTCATCAGTGACATAGAGGGAGAGAACACCGAGCTGAGTGGTGCAGTGGACACAACTGAGGGCTGGGATGCTGTCCACAGGGACTGGACAAGCTGGAGGAATGAGCCCATGGGCACCTCATGAGGTTCAACAAGGCCAAGTGCAAGGTGCTGCACCTGGGTTGGGCAATCTCCAGTCACAATATAAGCTGAGGGACGGAGAAATTGAGAGCAGCCCTGCCAAGAAGGAACTGGGGATACAGATATGAAAAGCTGCACATAACTAGAAAGCCAATCACATTCTGGGCTGCAACAAAAGCAGTGTGGCCAGCAGGTTGAGGGAGGTGGTTCTGTCCCTGTACTCTGCTGTGGTCAAACCCCCCATGGATTGCTGCATCCACCTCTGGTGTCCCCAACATAAGAAGGACACAGAGCTGTTGGAGGGAGTTTACAGGAGGGCCATGAGGTGATCTAGAGGGATGGGGCACCTCACATATGAAAACAGACTGAGAGACTTGGGACTGGAGAAGAGAAGGCTCCATGGACGTCTTATTGCAGCTTTTCAGTGCTTTAGAAGTGGCCTACAAGAAAGGTGGAAACAGACTTATTAGCAGGGTTTGTGTAACAGGACAAGGGGTAATGACTTTAAACTAAAAGAGGGTAGATATAGATTGGACATAAGGAACACATTTCTTACAATGAGGGTGGTAAACACTGGAAGAGGTTGCTCGGAAGGGTGGCAGATTTCCCATCCCTGGAAAATGCTCAGCACATGCTGAACTGAAAAGACACTTCAGTTAGTGTTTAATAACTGGCCAAAAGGAATTGAAAGAAAGCACCTCTGTAGCAAGTTACTATAAGCATAGTACAAGAAGAGATGCAAGTAGTGTCTCATCAAATTTTATCAATAAACAGATAAAGGCAAAATGACAGTCTGCATCACTCAGCTAGGTTTTGCTGGTAAATGGCAAAGTGTTGTGGGAGTCTTGAATGTGATAGTGGCACTAAAAAGATGGAAGTTAGAGTTTGAGCTTAATGTAGACACACTATTATTTTGGATGACAGTGTACTAATAGCATTTAAATCCACATTTTCTGAAGTGATTTTTAAATGATGCTTGTATCCTTGTGACTATTTTGTTATCTGTGGCTGCTCATTTTCATGGAGTCAGTTTTTAAACACCGACTTTTATGCTGTGTCAGTTTTGACTAAAGCTCTGTAATTTGTTTTTTAAAGGTCTACTACATTAGAAACAAAACATGAATTTCTCTTATTTACAATAATCTGGCTGTAAGATACTTTTCTGTGATCTCATCCACAGAGGAATCAGTTAAGATTTCTTGCTGCTTACTAGCCCATTCCCTTGCTATTCATTTTGTATGCTTTGATAGAAAATTGAACTCAGATACCTTTGATTTATATTTTCATTTGGGGAGAATTTACAAATATCTCTTTTGTAAGAGAACTTTGTGGATCTATACCAAATACTGTATCTTTTTCTTGCATAGCATATTGCAAATAGTTTGCATTATGGGTAAAACCCAAAGCCCCTTAAGTTATCTTGTGGATGTCAAGTAACCAATTTGGGGACAACTGGCTGACTACCTGGAGAGCACTACCATATCATGTGGTCATTTGGGACATTTCCTTTGTTTATTTTTTCAATTCTTCTTTATTGTTTGTAATCTGCCTTAGAAAGGTAGGCAACCATACTGGTTACAACACCGAATAACTGATGGCTTAAATGTTGAGCAGCAAAGTAGTTAACAGCTTTCAATCTGTGTAAAGTAAAATCAGTTTCCCTAGTTATTAAGGATCATTGCAAGAATTTGCTAGCATCAATGATGTGATTAAAGAGCAGATTAAGACCAGGTGTGGGTCCATGAAATTCCCAAGTGCACAAATTTACAAGCACTTTTTAAAGCATATATAATGATATAGCTAAAGGCTGTTGTTGGCAATCTGCTCCTCCCTAGCTTACTCATCCTCTGCTCATGCTGATGAAAACTTCAGTGCAGTAACTTCATGGCACATAATTCAACGATGTTAAAATAGGATAATTTATTCCCTTCCTTCACATTTTATTTCTTTCTATTAAATAAATTTCAGGCTCGGAAGTAACAAGGGAGTTGAGTTTGTGACCTGAATATAGCCGAGATTTACCTGCAGATAGCTTCCAGTCCCATCATATGTTCCTTCCATTTTCAAACTGCTGTTCTCTCTAGTAATATCACATTAGTTTTTCATGCAGAGATTTTTAGGCTCTGAGTTCCAATCATTTTCCTTTTATGATGTCAAGTCAATCATCAGACTGGATGGAATAAATCAGGTTTTGACTTGCAGTCAAACCCTGATTTATTCCAGCCATTAGGTGGCAGAGATTCTTGGGTATTTGGACTGCAAGCACTACATTTTGCCAGAAGCAGGCGCTTCTGATGTTCCAACACACATATTTTGTGATCCTCACACAGTCAGAGCCACAGAACTGGTATGTCCTTCCTTGAAGAATGAGAGAGGTAGGTAGGGTTTCTTACAGGAAGGAGAGGGAGGTGGCCTCCAGATGTTCAACACACTGTCCCTTACAGAGTGGTCCTAGACTGACATAACAATGGCCTCAGCATCATCTCTTAGCTCAGTTTCTTTGTCTTGCAGGACCTGGATGACCTGGCAGTTTCTCTGTAGCCCCAGTAGGAGAATTACACGTGATGTAATACTAAATGAAGCTTGGTGTTAGGTTCCTTCCTGCTGTTTTGTTGTTGCACGGCACACAGGATTTCCAGTGTATGCCATCAAATACTGCAGAGGTCAAGGTTAGCCTAAGGTTAACTCAGTTATTTAAAATGCATATGCACTGCTGATAAAGTTAGCACTATAAATCCTCAAATTAATTTTCTGAAAATGTGTGGCATATTTTGAGAAGAAAAAGGGAAAAAACAACAAAGAAAAGCATTTTTGGAGACAGTGAGTAATGGAAAGTTAAAGAGGGCCCAAGATGTTTGTTTCTGTTTCTTTTTTAAGCCCACTTCCCCAAATTGCTGAATAACAGTGTGTGTTTGTAAAAATATGAATGCCCATTCCTAGCTGCACATAAGTGTATTAGCTCCTACATGTGCCCATGCTGTTTTGGGGAGCAGACTGGACATAGCCAGTCTTGAGCCGCTTGAGGCACAATCTTCCTTCTACTCAGCCCTCTCATTCATGTCTCCTGTGAGATAAAATGACATATAGTGTTAGGTGACCTATACTACCACTTTCCACTTTGAGAGTCTGAAATAGATTTTCTATGTGTCTGGTGTGAAAATCCTGACAGTGCCCTGCAACCTTTTGCCTGAAGCATGCAGGAGAGCAAATAGCAGATATGGAGGCACTGGAGTTTAAGGCAGAAGAAATCTGTCTGCAAAGCACCAGAACATGCAACTGTCTCACCGCATGGCATAAAAATGGCCTCCCCTGACACATTTCTGGAGTTGGCCAAAGTAATAATAAAATGTACATCCTGCTGCACGTGTGAAGTGCCTTCCTGTCCAGGGTAATGCAGAGTAACTCCATAACAGAAGAGTATTTAGCAGTAAGGTCAACAGACTAAGTACAGTGGTGAAATAAGGCCAGAAGTTATAAGGAAACATGTTTTAGACTTACATATTTTAGACTTATCTGTGGTTTTGAATATGAGTTGTCATTTGAGAGTATTCACCAGGAAGCTTGTCTGGAAATAGTCAGAGGTCAGATCTTTTGCTACCTACCTGCTAAAATCAAAGACATTTAGTGTAAGGTGCTGCTCTTGAAAAGTAGTTATAAATTCATCTGTTTTTTTTATTCAGCAAAGCGTCTGTTCAGTAGAGTGGAATTCAACCTAATGAGGAACTTGCAAGCTCAGTCTGTCCAACCAGCCTTGATGTGCCAGAGGTCAGAGGTTCTCCTGACTGAGCTGTACAGGTGTTTAAATCTCACTGGTGTGATTTTTTTTCCTCTTTTCTAACATAATAATTTAATGGAGTTTGAGAAATATTTTCTGAGTAAACAGAGTAGACTTTGTTTTCACTGCTGAAAGGATGTCTTGGGAAGAATCTTTGTTCTGTAAATACAAGTAATGATGTTAGAGATTTGCTTAGAATCATGAAGACATTTTAGGGAGAATTAAAAAAACATCAGTGTATGAAATGAAAAAGATGTATTATACCAATAGGTTCATTCTACCTTGTAGGAAAGAACAGAGGAAAAAAAATCTAAGTTATCTTGTTACCCTTTTGGTACCTTTTCTTATTGATATGGAAATGCTTTTGAAATTTTTCAAATACTGCTCTATATTTTCTAGATAAGTAAAGAACATACAGGAACAATTTCTTCTTTCCTCTCTTTGCTTTTCTTTGTTTTTTTCCAGTGAATATGATGGAACACACATTCAGAGAGGGATTATTTTGTCCTGGTTCCACCCCAGCCCAATATATTTTTTTTTACTGAAGATTTCTGACAACCTTTTAGATAGCAATTTTAATTAACAGCCCAATTATTAAGAACATACCGACTCAGAGAAGCATTCTAAACAGCACAATTGTAAAGGTTAATTGTTCAGATATAATTAGAGCCATACTCTATCCTTAAAAATGCTGGTGAATTTCTACAGTCACATTATTTAAATCATTTAAATCTATCTTGGACTAATGCTGTTATCTCTAAAATCAAAATCTGCTCCATGGACCTTGGTTATCCTCTTGCTTATGATATTTTTGTTGTAGTATGATGTCAGTGTCTTCAAGGTAATAGTGAAACTGGTCTTCTCATCTTTAAACAAACAAACAAACAAACCCGGGGAAATTCTTTAGAGGAGAAATGAAACAATTGCTTCTCTCTAGTGGTCATTGCCTTCAGACTTTAGAACAGAAGGCAAACCCTGTTTTCTGTGCAGCAGTTTTCTGAAGATAAACTGCAAAATAATGACTACTTTTCAGTTGTGTGAATCAGTGAGACACAAGGCAGGAATAGTTGGAGGGATGTTGAAAGACAGGGAGGAGGTGATGGTGTTAATGGAAAAGAAGTGGGTGGTAAATGCACATTAAAGACCCTGGGATATTAACCTTTGACTTGCACATGTTGTTTATTTCATTCTTGATTAATGTTTTTAAAATTTTAGAAGGAAAGGCACCTTTTGGCCTTTTAAACAATGCACACCTTCAGTAAAACGCTTCTCTTTGTTTTGTTTTTTTATTGAAAGGGGAAAAATTAAATGGTGCTATTCAGGCTCCCACCCATTTGACTGCATTTACAGCAGCAGCTGATGGCCTCTTATTTGGAGCCTGTGTGGTTTCATTGGGAGTGCAACACATGCTGCATTCATCCAGAGGATTAACTGAATTCTCTGAATTAGGAGGGTGACCTTGTTGAGCACAACGTGTTTGGAGACATGAGGTATTGGTTCTCCTTGCTTTTTAGGGAATTTTGGGGTTTGGGCTTTTTTTTTTTTTTTTTTTTTTTTTTTTTTTTTTTTTTTTTTTTTTTTTTTTTTTTTTTGTTTTTTTTTTTTCTTTCTTTCTTTTTTTTTTTAACCCTGAAATGTGTAGGCTAGCTTATCCATGTTCCCTTTCTCATTTGCTTTTGGCTGAGTACTGACGGTATTCTTAATGTGACAAGATGTCACTGTCTTCCAGATACTAGTGAAACCAGCTTTTATCCTTAAAAAACCAAACAATGAGTATTAGACAAAATTCTGCCTCTGCCACACCTGTAGGGTCCTACTGCTTCCCAATGGAAACCACTTGCAAGAATCCAGTTTAGGCTTATAAACCTTCAGTCAGGCACTGAGAAAGGCTAGCTCTAGGATGGACAAATTGGGCTCAGTCCTGCTCTGCTGACAGTCTTATTTTATTTCAAATTTTAACTCACAGTAGTAAGTAAATTGCCATCTTTGTATGTGACCTTGTCATATTTCCAGAGCAGAATCAGTGTGAACAGTGCAATTATTTGATATTGGTATTTTACACGAGACCCTTAAAAAAATCAAATTCCCACTTTCAGTGTGAGATACTAAAGAACAGATTTTTTAAGGTTGTTTAAGGTCTTTGGGTGGCAGGTTCCCGTTGAATTGTACAGGTCTCTGCTGTAGCTGGGAAATTCTAACCCCAAAGGTCTTGAAGGGGAAATGATCCCCATTTTCATCCAATCCTTAATCCAATTTTCTTTTAGCAATACAACATAACAATATATAGATATTCTTTTTCCATAGATGTTTCTCCTTGCATTACATGACTGAAATGTCTCCTGGAAATTCACCTACAATGAGCTTTGGTTTGAAAAATCAGCATAATGAAATGTTTTTTAGAGTTGTAGACTTTAGTCTGTTTGCATAGCATGCAGTTTTATTTCTGTAAACATTAGATATTCGTATCTGTTATTTATGTAAATTTCTCTGTCTGCTATAAATTTGCAATCTTTGCATATTCTCTATTGAACTTTAATTATGCAGTTTGTAAAACATAGACAAGAATTTAAAGCCAATTCCTGGTGATGAAGCATTTTCTTGCTTCTCAGAAGTATACTCAATCTTTTAATTTTATCAGAGGTGGAATTTAAATAAATACATCTGGAAAGCTATCTGAATGAGAGTGTTTTTGTTTCTTAAGGACCTTTCAGTAAATATAATATGACTGAAAAGAGCTGCTGTGTGTAGGAGTAGTGGTGTTTGAACTGCTATTGCTGCCAAAGGTTACTGGAGTGAAGACAAATGAATCCTTCAAGGCAATTAAAAGTAATATAATTGATGAAACAGAAGCTGCTAATCCCTTCCAGTTTCATATAACTTAAGATTTAGGGCATCATGCCAGAGACATAAGCTGCAGAGGTGAAAGCCACTGCTAACAGTTGCGTACAAATGGTGTGTCTTTTGGGGAGGAAGGAGCACCAAGAGCATATCACACTAATGCTCTGCACACTCTGGTGGCTCCCTATTCAATTCAGAGTACACTTTGAGGTCCTGATCCTTCTGTCCTTAATGGACTAGGGCCTGTCTTGGAGACTACCTTTCCATTTTCAGCTGGAATGCACCGTTTTAACAAAGATGCTGCTGTGATTATAGCCCGGTGTGAAGCTGGGAGCCAGAGGCTGAGGGTACTTCAAGCATGGCTTGAGCAACCAGCAAAGATGAGAGTGAGCGTGGGCCTGCTTATGGCATGTTGTGAAGACCATAATTTTCCCTATAAATCTTCCCTCAGCGGAGAGATCTGAATTAGTTTAATTCTCATAACAGGAAAGAAGTGAAAAGAAGAAAAGGGTGAAGTGGTAGGATAGAAAAAAACATGTCAATAAAAAAAGCCAGGGGAATGTAATAAGCATGTGCTGGTCTGGGAAGCAGGCTGATTTAAAAAAAAACACCCAAACTTTCTTAAAAAAAAAGGAAAAAAGAAAGAAACCATCTCTGATTTTTATCAATTTGTTTTTTTTTTATTTTAAGGTGAGACTTGTGTGTTGTCTCAGGTTCAAATATCAGGTTTCCATGCTCTCACAAAAGTGCATATAAACTATTGGGCAGTTGAAGGGTCATCACTTTAGGTGTGTTAAGAGCAGTGTGGTTTCTGTGTTAGCAAAGAAAGATTTAAGAGGAAAGAACAGCTGAACCCAGAGGTCAGAGCATTCTAGTCACAGAACCTGTTGCTGCCCAAAGCAGGTCAGCTGAGCTTTTAATATATAGATTTCTTAGCTTACTGTACCATAACCAGAGCTTGGTTTTGTAACATTTCGTACTCTGCTTCTACTTTATATTTACACATAGCCAAAAAAAATCATCAAGTTAGGTAAGCCCATGTAATTGGTAAATGTCCATGTAAGTCAATCTTAGCTCCTGTAGATTTGTTGCTGTAGAAGGAACTCAGCAAAAGATGTTGAATACAACTGCCCCAACTGCCTCACTCCCAGTGCCAGGTCAGTGTACCTCGACCACTTTGAGCTTCTTAAATATTACGTATTTTCACACTCAAAGAAGCAGGCTTACAGAGCAAAGCAGGATTTTTTTTTTAAAATTCAGCACATTTTTACAACAGCTAATCTATGAGGGAATTAATGCTGTGAGAAACAGGTATTTTTACTGCTGTACATTTGTGCAGTGTGTGCTTCTCCTGTAACATAGGGGTTCAGGGAATCTGAAATGTCTTTAGTTATATCAACTGTGGTTTTTTGAGGTTTCCCAAGATGATATTAAGAGAAAAAGCTCACATGGTGTTCATCTTTATAATGATCTCTTCTCTTACCCATTTTCTTTATGGAATTTCTCTAGGCGCACAAATAGGTCAAGGCCAATACATCATATTTAAAAATAGACCTCAAAGCAGAAGTTTGCAAAATGCCTTTCATCCTCACCCTTCTCCAATCTGACCATCACTCACAATCTTTTCTCTACTGAGGACATGTCATGTTGTTGGGTTATATGCTGCACCTTTAGCCTCTGATCCTCAGGTTGGGATCTATTCACTCAAGCACTGTGGTGCCAAATTGGTACTTGTTAGCCATTACCACCACTGGAAGATCTCGTTGTCTCTGAACAGCTGCAGGACTGAGTACCTGAGTCCTTCAGAGAAGAACGGGTCCCACCCTGCAGCAAGGCTCCTGCAGTGTCACTGGGGCTACGGTGGGTGACAGCTCAGGGCTGTGCCACGTGGAGCCGTGGTGAGAGCGCAGGTTTTCTGTACAGCCTGTGTCAGCAGTGCTCCCCGCTCTCTTCTCTTGCTGTCTGCTCCTTGGGACATCCCTGTGTGCTGCACCTCACTTCCATGTATAGAATGGGAAGCTGATTTTCCAGTTCCAGGCAGTTGCACTGATTATGGGCAATATAACTGTTTCTGAAAGCAGTCTTCCTAGAAACCTGCCTGGAAAGATGTGCAAGTGTTTTTGGCCAAGGTCAAACAAGGTCCAGTTTTCCCTCTCATTGTAGCTCTCTGTGTGGCAGTGGCAAAAGTAGGGGTCAAAGCAGCGAGGCACTATGAGGAAAATACTCTTAATGCATGCTGAGCTAAATGCTGGAAGCTGTTGTCTGTGATTACACCTGGAGCTAAGGGGTTGCATAAGGTGCCCACAGCAGTGCTGCATCCCAGGGAACTCAGCATCCAAACTCTCACACAGATACCAAAGTAACAATGATTAAATGAATAGTTGGAGAAGGTGGTGGAGCAAAGGGAGAGAGGTTAAGCTGGGACACAGGAAGAAAGGAAAACAGTCTTCTGCTGGCAGAGGGTAGACTGGACCAACTGTTCATTGTGTAAGGCAGTGAGACAAAAGACTTGATAGAATGAATGGTGTCTATTTTTAGTAGAAAGGAAATGGTTTCTGCATCTTTTACATAAGCAGGGGAGTGCTATACATCTTTGTTTTAAATGAGGGATTCAATCTACCTATCCAGTTCAGCCAAAATGTCAGTAGGTTTCATGGATATCTTTAGAGATAGATAGGGACTTGGAGACGTCGTGCCTGTGTCCTTTCTACCATATCCAGTAATGTCCTGGCAGCTGCAGCATGTTCTTCTGCAAAGTCTGGGGGTCGTGGGGAGGCCATGAGAGACCCAGGGAAGGGTGTCAATTCCCTGCCTGTGTCATGCAAGGCCTGGACTGCACTTTGGGACAGCAACACTTGGTATCACTTGCAGTGATGTGATGGGGCAAGGCAGGGAGCAGATCCCCAGCCAGTCTGGATTTCAGTCTCAGAGGTGACAGTGCCAGCTGCCTGCACCAAAGTTGTTATCTTGTTACCATAACAACGTGGTACATCCTCTGCAGTCCAGGCACTCCATGCCTGGTGTGCAATGCTCAGCAGTTGCTCTAACAAGATTCACTTTTATTTTATTCCTGTATTATCTATTGTTTGGGATAGAGAAGGAACACAGCCACTGGGTTTTCTGATGCATTTTGCCAGCTTGTCCTAAAACTCCCGGGTACAAGGGAACGGAATGCCCAGATGGCACTGTTCTGCATTCCTATTTTGAAGATTTGGAAAATAAGTGCATGGCATATGTATATGCATGGACAGAAAACACATACAAAAAACAGTTTAACATATCTGGGAGTTGAATGTCACAGTTATTCTTTTTTTTTTGATTTTACTAGTTGTTAGTAATAGAAAATATTGCTGGGGTTTCAATAGTGTGGTGTCCCCATAGTACGAAGTGACTGAAAGTTGGTCTGCTCTATCAGTAATATGACATAAATTATTAGTGCAGACCATCCTTCACTATAAAGTTTAAACCCTCCAAATTTTTGTTGAAGAGTTAGGGTCAGGAATAACATCTAAACAATACCTTTTATTCTCTGTGCTAAGTTTGTTCTCTCTTACTCTGCAGACATTGAAGAGTCTTGGCACAGGAAAATGTGAAAGAAGACATCATTCCTGTTGCATGACATCCCTAGCATTCAGGAGGACTTTTGTGTGCCTAATGTTTCATACAGGCACAGTACTTTACCATTAAGTTAAATTCTTTTATTTTATTTACTACCTTGCTGTTTGGTAGTACTAAAAGTAATTTCTATGGGACCTGACTTTCACCTTAACTCTCAAAAAGACCAAAACCCTTTTATAAGGTGACTCCAATCATCTTTTAGTACATTGTCCTAAAATGCTCTGAGGGTTATTGCAAAGCAAGAATAATAAAAGATTTCTTTTTAAAATAATGAGAAATGCATATTATGATTTTATTACACTTTTCTCATCTGGCTGGGTAAAATATTTTCCTGTTGACATTTCTGAAGGAGGCAAGAAAATTCTTGTTCAAGAGCAAGTTTATATGCAACGAGAAGCTGGAATAGCAACAGCAACCTTTGTAAATCCTAATGAAAACCATAATCCAGAGGAATAAATCTTCTTCATAACACTGAATCATTATAATTGCCACCTACTCTTTCAAACCCACAGATCAGCAGCTCCAGAGTACCAACTCCCTGCTTAGATATACCAGAGTCAAGAAATTTTCTCTCTCTGTGCATACATGTATCACCCACTTATGATTCCTAACTCAAGCATCAATGTCAGAAATTTAACCACAATGCCTTGAGGGCAGATGGTCAGCATATTACTTTACTATTCAGCTGAATCAGTGCTCCCTCCAGTTGGTTTCTTCATTCAGCACGCTTTCCTGTGTGCCATTAAGCTAAACCCAGCTCAAATCCTCCCAAATAATAATAATTCCCTTTAAATATTTTGAAGAAATTTTTTGAATGACCTACCTTGAGTAACTTGATGCATTTTACTCCTGCAATATATTTTGGGTATTCAGTATTTTCTGACTTTGAGACAATAGTTTTCATATTTACAGCCTTGGTGGATTAGCAATGGGATGTTTGCTACATCATATTGCACTTGTCAAATGCTGCCTCTATTATTAGCAGGAATCACTGCACAATATAGTAATTTGAGGCCAACAACAGCAACATAAAAGTACGTATTTTCCATAATAGGAAATTCTCCTGTGTGACCAAATTACAGTCTGCTAAAATCAACAGACAATAAGCTAGTTAAGCTTTGAAGATGTCTAGAGTGATTCTGTGCCTAAGCAGTCCAAAAGTTAGGTGCTCATTTTCCAAGTTCCAAAATACTAGCTTTCTCTTTTTTCAATCATATAATAATTAATTAATTGTACCAGAATAGACTTTCAGGAATTAAAACTATGTTATCATGAGGTATTTTAGTATGTAGTATTTTGAGCATTGAATGAAATATATGTACCAAATCTTTGTTTTCTGATAAGAACAGGACAAAGGCCATGCACTTGAAAATACAGTGCTTAATTTCTTCAATGTTTATGTAATTGTTTCTTGATTTTGGGCAGCTATTCCATGCTACTATTGGCAATGAGAGTCAAGCTAGATAAAAAAAGATAAAATGATGGCCACTAAGAAAAGAAAGTGAATTCTCAACCTGTTTGCATGAGGAAATTTAGCTAAGTTCAGGTCTTGGGAACAAAGGAAGTGTTAACACTCCTCTGGGCTGCTCTCCCACTGCAGCTAAGAAGCTGTGAAAAAATAGACTCTTTCAGGGCTTGAATGTGAATGAGTTGAACTCTCCTGTAACTAGGAAATCTTTTCAGAATCAGACAGAACCGAGCAGGTTTTCAGATGGTTGTATCCCATTCATTCCCTCGCTCCTAATCCTCCACATGCTGATTCAGCTTGTAATAGAGTATGTTAAGGCTTTTGAAGTCTGATCAAAGATCCCACACTGGCTGCAAAGAGGTGGAAAAGAAGGAAGGTACCTTGTCTTTTGTACTCATCCTAGCTGCAAACTTCACTCCTCCATCACTGTCATCTAAACCAGAAGCAAAAATGAAAATTCCTCTGGAACTTGGATGGTATTTTAGTTGTTCAATTATGACTAATCCAAGAGGTTGGGTAGTGCTAAATGATTTTATTCTTTCTGTTCATATGCTGATTGCTCCCCAGTCTTAACTGATGCTTCTACCTAAAATGCCTTACAAGAAATATTGCTGACTACACCTGCATCACTACTCACATTGGAAGAAAAAATTACCTGGCTCATGTCTAATGGCCACACCTTATGAACCACTGATGCATTTCAACATTTTTAGTCTTCCCATGTCATTGGAAAAATGAAGGAAGGAGAAAGCATCTTGTCCTTAAATGTTGTTCTCCTAAGTATGATCAAAAGCCTCCTTTTCGTATGAGTTCACCTGCCAGAAAGGAAGGACTTGCAGGGAAGGACTCTGCCCATGCTGAGTCATATTTTGAAAGAAACAGAAATATTTCTATAGTCTCTGGAGTGATAGTAGTAGCTTATGGCACACCAGTAAAGCAGTCCTGGATAAACTATCACAGTTTTCAGTTAACAGACTTGAAATTATCATCAAGATGCATTTTTCCATTGAGTTTGGAATCAGCTGGACAATGTCTATATTTTTGCCAATAGATGCTCTTCTATTTATATTGACTCCTGAGAGTACTGGACATTCAATTTTAAATCAGGGAGGTAACCCTGATTATTGTTTTTTAATCAAATACTGGGTCATGAGCCAGTGACTCAAGCATCACCTGCAACTCAGTACTGTTAGCCCACAACTTTTATGGACTTGTCTAGGTTTATATATTTATTCTTGTTTTTCCACTCCTTCCGCTTATCTCTAAATTACTGGGCAGGATAAGGCTTTTAGTTTTGTTCTTCTTTTGAACTACTCCTCAGTTCTTGTGAGGAAGAAGAGATGGGTCCCATGCCTGTTTTCCATGCCACAATGCTTTTTGCAGGAGCAGCCCTTGAAAGGCTATCATAAGGTCCTTGGTAGATGTGTGTATAAGCAGATCCCTGTGCCTTGCTCTCTGCTTCACAGGCCATCTTCCTCAGTAGCAACCTCTTCTCCTGCCAGGGATTACAGAACCGGAAAAGGTTATGAACGATTTCTCTAACTGGATGCTGGTGTAGTTTTGCTGCCCAGCTCTCTTATTACTGAGAGTTTCTCACTGTCCACATCTGATGTCAGTATTGACATGTACCAAGCTGACCTAAATGCTTTGACTAGTCAGCAGCACAGTACCCACAAGCTGGCATTTTTCAGTTATCTCAGTGTTTTTTTCCTGCAGAGGAAAAAGCTAATGGTTTCTGTATAGCTTCTGATGCAGAGTAAAGGCTACGTCCCACTGTTAGCTCATTTCAATTCACACTGCATCTCGTGACCGCATGTGCAGTGCAAAAATTATTATTTTTATTACCTGCAGCATGGCAAAAAATGAGATTGCTGATCTGCAGCAAAGTCTGCATCAAGCCTCTCACTGGGTTGTCCCAAGTCTGTGAAAAGTGGGCAAAGTTCTGGGCAAAGCCTGGGGTCTGCAGAGTCCTGTTTTCCTTCACAGCCTTTTATTTAAATGGGTGCTGATAAATGAGGTACAGAAAATGGCATTAAAGTGACTCATGATGTCAGCAAACTTTACTGCTTGGAAATGTCACATTGCTGTCATTGCACAGAGAGAAAAGGACCTAACATTGGCTGGTGTATACAGTCAATAAGGAGAATTGATCCCTGATTCTTTCCTGCCCTTTGCAGAATATAAGTTCTTTTCACCAGGAGAGATAAGGAGAGAAGAAGAAACATATAGTTGCATTTATGTTTGGTAATAATTTTTATATAAAAAAGAAATAAATATTTTTGTGTCCTAAAATATAGTGCATTAAAATGTTTCCTGGTGAGAGTGATTAGAACAGCACGTAATAGTGTCTGACGAGCAACATGAATTCATTGACAACCAGCTGTTGAGTCTTACATATTTGATCTGTTTCTACTCCTTATGTTTTATTAATGCCATCTTTCCGTTCTAATAATGCCTGATTCTGTGCTTCTCAGTCAGCTACTGAGAAATTAATTTTCTGGGACTTGTTCCTAAGGAAGAAATGATGTGGGATTGAACCTGTCATTCCTGAGGAGCATTAACCAGGCTTTGGTCTTGGGAGAACTCTTTTAGATCCCTCCATGCAACACACTTTTATAAGGATAATAGCATACAGTAAGGAACATATTCTCTGAGATTTGTAGCTTTATGTTTTGCTATGCTGAAATCTGGTAGGAGAAATAGGACTACAGCTGGGACTCTGTGATTGTGCATGGGTATGCATGGGGCCAGGTAAGGAAGGTGCAAAGAACCCCCACTCATTGCACAGCAATTAATGGACAGAATTACAACTAATCACCAGCTGTGATAATGTATTATAGCTTTGTAGATTCAGTGCCTCTGGGTCTGTGTGTAAACTGTGAAGACCAGATCACTGGTCAGCTCAAAAACTAAAGTAAAGACCAGGATGAAGCTTTGCTCACTCCCTGCACTTCCTTTGCTGCTAGAGGAAACCTGGGGATGCTGAGGGGAAGCAGAAGAGCTTTGGCACTGGCTCCATCAGGTGGCCTGGCCCCAGTGGGTGCGGGGATGGGTTTTGCTGCCTGTACAGCAGAGCATTCAGCAATCAGGACATGGGCTGGTACACCCACACCCACACCCCCATCCAGAGCCTCTCCACAGCCCAGAGTCACTGCCACTGCCACACACCCTATCGCTGCGTGTAGAACTCCCTTTGGTGTGCCCTGATGTCTGCATACAGAGTTATTAAAAAACATGCTGTGAGGCAAAGGACATATGGAGGCAGGAACTATGGCCTGACCTGATAAACTTTTAATTTTGTTTAGGCTGCTTTAGCTGCAGCCAGGCTTGGCAGAGAGGGAGTGCATATAGTTCTTAGAGTTTTTTTATACCTGCTTTTTTCCCCTGCTTTTTTTCTTTCTTGTTTTTTTTTTAATTCTTCTATTTTCATTTGTATTTGTACAAAATATACTTGATTTAAAGCTAACAGATTCTTCTAGTGGGGTGGTTTCTGAGAAGGTCACCATTAAGGCAGAATGGGCAGCCCAGATTGAATGAAAAATGGCATCCACTCATGTGTTACCATCTCTTATAGAGAACCCTACTTAAGTGTGCCTTGGTGTTTCTGTGATACAATAAGCCAGCCAAAATCTCCCTTTTATTTATCTTGTAAGCAAGAGATGACATTTCTGATAATGTTTTCTCAATTTGTCTTTAAAAGGAAACACTCGAAGGGGGGCTCTGTTTCTGCAGTATAAAGGTCACAGAATTTGGGCTGCATGGGTGCAAACAGCAGACTGTAAACCTTGTACTGTTTTTCTTTGGGATAGCGTACCTTACAATGTCAATATGTGTTCTATTAATCAGATGAGCGTTGTGTCCTTTTGCATGAACCATCTATAAAGTATGCATCTTCCTTTGTGTTTTAAAAGCAGTTTTAGCCTGATGTTTTAATACACAGGCGTATTGCAGAATTGGTGTCACACAGCATGTCTTCATTTGTATTTACTATGTTGCACCACAGAACTATTTTGTTTTCACATTGTAATGTACATTTGTGAGAAGCTTTTCTGAAGTAAAAGTACACAATCAATGCTTTAAAAAATATTGCTTGAGGAAATAATTTTATTAATCCTACACACAATATCCTTCCTGTCATATAGTGGAATTTAGATGGCAGAATCAATAATGTAGTATCCACATGGGAATTGCTAATACACAAATTAGTGCATGGTGCCTCTGCACTTGGTAGAAAAGATAGCCTGTGTTCCCTCAGCCTTTTATTGCTGCGCAATCAAAGAGAATTATGGACATAAAAAATCCACTAAAATATAATGGAATAGTCCATGAATTGCAATGTTTACTAACAAGAGAAGAAGTTGCTTTTTTCAAGTCGTGGCTGAACAGAGCAGCAAGCAATATTTAGGGTAGTAATAAAAGGCAAATTATTAGTGTTTTCCTTTAAAGCCTATCATGGAGGTAAACTAAAATCTAATGCAGTCTGGTAATGTTAATGCACGCTCTTTATGGTGTAGCGTGTGAATACTGGAATACTAATGGTTCATCATATTTATTCCACATAGCAATACTCTTTTGTGTTATTGAAAATGTAAAGGGATGTAAATTAAATATAATGAAATAATTTAATTTCTAATGGTTACAGAATGATCTAAATATACCGAACAACACCCTGTGACTGCCTGCTCTAGTAATTGCTCAGTTGTATGCTTATTTTCATAATCAATGCATTACTCAGACTATCTTTAGTGGAATTTATTACCTCATTTTCAGTTTCACGTTACTTAAATATGCAGCAGGCAGTCCCACAGAAAATTGTGATCTGTAGAGCAAAGAATCATGGTGTCAGAGGTCAGAGTTCTTTGTTTTCATTCCTTTGAAATTGCTCTTTAATACTCTAAAAGGGGCAAAAAGCATGTAATTTGCATTTAAAGTACAGCTTTCCCGCATTACATCTCCTTGAATATATCCTTTGGGTAGTGGACATTTATCATAGAATTCTTCTTGACTCTGGAAGCAGTGCAGAAGGTAGCTGAAGAACCTTTGTAACTGTGCAGTACAAGGCAATAAATCTGAAGCTGCCACAGGATTACTATGGTAACCATCCAGCCTGTCGGTCTTCCAGCCCTACTGAAAGGTAGGTTCAATTTTCAGTTCGTCAACTCCTCTCAGTGATTTACTTGTTGACACTGCACATTTGATGTAGTAGTGTTAATGCCCTCTTGCAGCACAAGGGACTAATACCGACACTTTTATACGGCAAAGCTCAGGAGCGACCCCAGGAAATAATTTAAAATTGTGTAATTGTATTCCTGTCAGCAAATGCATAAAGTGGCATAAATTACCAGATTTCGAATTCTGTTTTAAGCTGCTTCAACTTTGTATGGAAGAAGGAACCATCTTCACATGGCATCGTGCAGTATGAATTTAGAATTGAGATTAAAATTGCCTGCTTACTTAAACATTTATAGGAGGGAATATGTGCAGGTCATCCTGGTGTGTGTATCCCTGTGCTTGCACCCTTCTTCAGTTCCTTACTACAGAGATGGAAAGGGTTTTGGCATGCAATGGGGTGATTAGTCTTTTTTTGTCTTGTAGTATTCTCCATGGAAATGATCTGTGGTTTTGAATAAGTACGGCAAATGCTGTTACGCCTCAAAACAGATTACTTGAAATGTTATGTTTTGCATTTACACACCCACTTACTTTCTCCCTAGGGCAGACTGAGGCTGTGTCAGGTGAGCCAAATAAACCAGGGACTGCTGACTGACATCTTGATATTTTTATTTTTGAAGCTGTCCCCCAGCTTTCTGGGGTCAGTCCAAAAAAGAACACTGTTTAAGTGAGCTTAAGGTGCCTTTGTTGCTGAAGAAAGGAGAGAAACCCACATTAATTCTAAACACTGAAATATATTCAGGAACACTGATGGTTGTGAAGCCTGGTTTACTAAGAGTATTTGTGGGTGTGGCTGTGCATGTGTCATACAGAGTAAAGTTTGATCCTCTCGCATCTTGCTAGAGGTGAAATCTGGTTTTCTGGATGGGGATAAAGGCAATTTAGTTTCTGTTATCATATCTTTGATATGAGTGGATTCTTCTTTGTGTGTTGAAAGCCAGACTAGGCATTTAGCTTTTCTCTCAGTGGGGGTACTGATCAAATTTAACGGCTCTGCTCTGATTCCTGTCTTCAAAAACACTGTAGGAACTTGATAGATTTTTGACTTACTCTCTCTGTCAAATTTGGTGGAAACTGACTGGTTGTTGCTAAAGGTAGAAGAAACAGGAGGGAGTTTGTACACCCTCACATATGCCACTCTATAATCATCTTTGGAAGAAACCAAGGAAGGGAAAAAATTCTGCATACAGCAATTGATATGCTGTTAGTCCAGTATCCTTTGAAGTGAAGCTCCTTGACTAGAAAAGGTGTGGTTCAGTTTGAAATAACTTTCTCAAGCCAAACCTTTCGATGTCTAATATTGTCATTCACCCCATCTTTGATTGTAAGGAGGATTTATAGATTTTCAGCTTGAAGGATCTTTAGATATCAATTTCTTCCTTTCCCTAAAATATTCCCTAAGATTCCTCTCAAAACAATATATTCATATTAAAGAAATAAACCAACCAAAGCACTGCTGGTAGTATGCTACCCTTCTGCTGCTGTGAAATATTCCACCTGCTGAAAAATATTTGTTTGCTCTCCTTGGGACATAACTGCTATTTATTATCTGCTTGTAATAATCAATTTGGTTAGTGTGAACACCACATGAAGATAACATGGAAAACCACCAAACTGGAAATGTGCTGTCCCATACTCCTTCTCACAGCTGGATTTGGATTGTCTTCTGAATGATAAGGGCAGAAGCAGGAGTGGGTCCCTCATCGGGCAGGCTGTGGTTCAGCCCACATGCTCAAGTTTCTGTTCACTGAGAGCTGGAGTAAGTGATCTCTAACTGGTTATACAGGTGCTTTTTTGGTTTCTGTTTCCACTGGTGGGGACTAGTTGCTATTACAGGGAAGGGGAATTTTGACCATGGCTGACTGCCAGATGCCCATCCAGCCGCTGTCTCACTGTTCCTCGTCAACAGGATGGGAGAAGAAAATAAACTCATGAGATAAGGAGAGGGAGGTAACTCAGATTTACCATCACGGGTAAAACAGGCTTAACTTGGGGAAGATTAATTTAATGTTCTCCTGGTTAAAAACAGAGTAGGACAGTGAGAAACAAAGACAGGACTAAAAACCACTTTCCCCACCTCCTTCTTCTCAGGCTCAGTTCACTCTTAAGTGTTCTACCTCTCCCACTCCCCAGCTGGTGCAAGGGCATGGGGAATGGGGGTTGTGGTCAGTTCATAATATTTCATCTCTGCCGCTCCTTCCTCCTCCCACTCTTCCCCTGCTCCAGCATAGGGTTCCTACCACAGGATACAGTCCTTCATGAACTGCTCCAGGGTGGGTCCATCCCATGGGCTGCAGTTCTTCACAGCCCCAGCTGTGGTAATACCAGTCAAAGCTTATAGCCATCAGCACAGAAATGAAGACCAGCACATTTCCCTACAGGGCAGTGATTAAGATGTAAGAGAAGTGGTGGGCAAGAGAAGGTGTCAACTTCTGACTTTATGCTGGCACCATATATATGTTAAATCTGGTGAAATAATGAAGAAATGTGTTTCTTCAAGAAGGATGGCCCTCAAAAACTTCATGTCTTCCTTACCTTAATAAGACAGATTACTCCATCCCGTGTGATGGCTTAATCTCATGCTTGAGGATCAGTAGCATATTGTCATTTAGGGCCATGGGCTTTATGAGGAAAGGCTGGAAGAACTGGAACACTGCAGTGTTATAAGGCATAGCAAGAAGGAAAATCTGAGAAAGGAATAATGTGTTTTTGTTTAAACATTTGACGGTGATAGATGTTGGCTAGTATTGCTTTCCAGAGCACAGTTGCTTGAAGGCAGTAAAGTTCATTTTTTCTGGCAGGCCACAGCTAGAGCTTTGTTTGAAGCATTGTTTCTTGGCTATGCTTTTAAGTAGAAACTTAGTAAGCATCCATATTTTTGCAGTCCTAAAGCTCTGTCTGGTCTGAGGTTTAGCAGATATACATACCTCTCTGGAGATAGAGTCAGTTCTTGTTGGAAAGCTGCTCATAATTTTCTTTACGTATTTTATGTATCTCTCAAATTAGGAACATGCCTAATAAAAATCTGATACCATTTTACAATTAGAGCTATGTTCAAATAATCTTTTCCAGAAAGGTGTTAAGACTTTGAAAATAGTGCTGATTTCCTAGCACGAACATGGTAGATAATTTAGCAAAAATCTTCTATTTTCTAGAATTGTACATCTTCAAAATTTATTCTTTGCCATAACATTTGGTTCTGAAATCTGAACTTTTGTTTAAAGAGAAAATGGTCTCTTGACTCTTATTTCTGCAAAGACAATCTTAAAAAATGTGAAGGGAAGTGTGCCTTCCTTCATGATCTTGACAAGATGAAACATGAGAACCTCATTTGAGAGGTTATTAACTCTGAAACTTAGTGCTTTGATAATTTTAAGCCTTGCTCAACTACTTCACAAAGGACAGTGCTCTCCTTTTTGGTGGATGCTGCTTCTTTGCTGGCCTGTACTATCATCATTAATAGCTATATTGATTCAGTCATTCATTTTTATATTTAATTCATTACAAAGTGCAGCCACTGAAGAGGTTACATAATCCAGAAATCTCAGTGCACTAAATTGGAAGTTGGAAGAAGGAAGCTACAAAATTCAAGGGACCCTTGCTTCCTCTTTATCACAGGAGTTGTCTTTGTTTTCTTGGTATTTCTGACATATTTTACACACTGTCATTTGAGTAGTTTTGAATTTTGTTCTTCCCCTCCATATCTACATGTTGCTGCCAGGAATTTTTTTGTTTGTTTGTTTTGACAGTGTTATTGGCTCTATGCCATCAGATTCCTGCAACACTGCAGTAATAGGAAAGCAGTGGCTATATAGGAAAGCATGGGTGAAGGAGAGAGGACATCATTATTTTCCATGTTTTTGCAGTTACAGAGCTCTGATGCATTTACTAGTGCTATTAATATATGTGCCACTAAGCAGTCAATAATATCTCAGTTTTAAAATAAAACATGGCTTAAAAATTCTCTAATAAAATCCAAATGCACTGAAATGTGAAAGAGAGTTTCTTTTGTTTAAACATACTTCCTTTTGGTTTCAAAGATTACTATCTCCCGATGATGGAGCTGAGGGAAGAAATTGTTTGCAAATCAGATCTGTGGCAGTTCTTCTTCCAAAGTGTAAAGCTTTGGAAGGGGTAGAAGATGGAGGTAGGTGGACACTTGAGTCTTAAATCATGTGGGATACCAATAGATAGGCTGAAGTGTTAGAGAAGGAGGTCTAGGGGAATGAGAAATGGAACAGGTGGTTTACAGTACATGCAAGCATGAGCTGGCTTTCTTCAGGCTGGGAATGGGACTCAGTGCTGTGAGGTAAAGGAGGCTTCTAGCAGACAGTTTCTCATGCCCAGACACTTCACAGAGTGGGCAGGTGACATGTAAGCATTCATGCCAGCTTTGGTTCCTTGGGAAGGACTGGCAAGGCTGGAGGAGCCTTATTTTGAGGACATGCTTAGAAGAACTCCGTGGTGGGTAACCTGTGCTTGAAGCATGGGGATTGTCTGCTGGTGAAGTGCATGGGGAGAAATGCAAAGAGCATCTGGGAAGGGATAAACTCCAGCATAATCCTACTGTCACCTCTAGATTTCAAAAAAATCCAATAACTACTTTTTCTAAGAACACAGAATTAATCCCCTTCTATTACAGGTAGAAGAGTATCACATTGTGTACACTAATTTGAAGTTCTCATTATAATTTACTTCATTTGCAAATCATGTCATTCAATTTCCATGCCATACAAACCAAAGCTCCTGAGTGAAATATGTTGTTTTAAGAAAAAGTGGACAGCAGAATAAACCAAGTACGAGCAGGTTGTTGTTCCATGGCTCTTCCCCTTTGGACAACACACAGCAATGAGATTTAGAAAAGGGGGAGGCAGGGCTCGCAGTAGAGAAATATGTGGTGGTGACTGACAACCAAAGCATGAAGAATAAAGGGACCCATGTTTTCAATTAACCATGTCCAAGATCAGGCCTCAAAAATATGAGATAGTCTCTATGTAAACTATGCATGATCTTTGCCAGTCTGTGTCCAAATGAGACATTAGCACAATGTGCATTAGAATGGGTTGCCAGAGGCAAATGCTTGTGTAGATAACTCCCCATAGTGAATTAAAAAAAAAGCCAAACTTGTGTGGTGTCAGCTGCAACATTTCATTTGTTGGCAGCCGTTTTCCATTTGGGAAGCATGCTCTGCAAGTGTCAGAAACATACCCTTAACACCCAAGAAGAAGGGACAGAGAAATGGAACACATTAGGCTATGTACTTTTGTTTGGTTCTAATATTTTTTCTCGGTCTTTTTCTTTTGGGGATCTTTATCACTCATGTATATATATATTCACTAATTTAATACGTTGCTAGTCATCAGAGGTACATGGTACTGCAAAGTCTAAATTTGTATCTGAATTGGTTTTTCTGTGATATTTTAATGATTTATTACAGTCATCTGTACATTTTTCCATGTGGATGTCTTTTAGTGGTAGGAATAATAAAGTGTTTGATTTGTACCTGAATCAAAAATGGATTCTGCTGATAAAGAAAATCCAAAATAGCTTAATTATAGCTCAACATTGTCTGGCAGGTATATCTGACACTAGACATAGTACAGAGTATCTTGTGGATGCTGCAGGTGTTTCCTCTCCATTCAGGGAGGTGCAGCTGGTGAAAATACCTTGTCTTTGAAGACATGGCAGGTTCCTCAGTTGCAATGAGCTAAATTTGCTAAGCTTGTTGATTCATGTGCAGTATTGTGCTGCAACATTCTCCTAAAGTGAAATCAATTTTTTAGATATATTCTGACAAATTTTCTGTGTGGAAGTATGTGTTTGCTCTACATTTGGGTTCCAATTTCAGAAGCGCCATACTGGTCTGAAGTCTGTGCTTTCTGACAGCTGTTAGGCTGCAAACCTCTCAGTCATGGTCAAAGTAGGAAAATGGCACTTTCTTTGAGATAAATCTTCGTTATTAAGTAGTCATATTGCCCCCTCTAGCCCCTATGAACATCTCTGTGTGTGGTTTGGCTTTGCACGTAACATGGTTTGAGTAGAGGCTGTGTTCAGTAGGGGCAGTCCCACGCTTCCTCCATCTCATCTGTTTCCCTGGCTTACATTGTACTGGGTTGAGCAATCTGTGAGTGCAGAGTGAGTCAGTTCAGCCAACTGATAGAAAACCTTCTTTTGGCAGATTAATCTTCTGCCAGGCAGGTAACTGCGCCAGCTGGTGCTGTGGTTGCATAGTTGCTACTTCTGATGCTGGGGAGGAGTCTAGTGGGAGAGTGCTTCTTTCCATGGCAGCCCATGGCTTCACCAGCCTGGGTGTAACTTGGTACTGAATTTCAGGATTGGTGCCTGGATTCTGAAGCCTGGTGAGTGGATTTAATGCAGTCATTTGTTATGCAATTCATGCTGGACTGGTCTCCAGAAACACTGAACTGTAACTGCCAAAAAGCTCTGAAATCACACTAGTCTTTATGAAGGGGCTTTTGTCTTTACATATTATGTGTGATTACAAGCTAAAATGAATACTGTCTGTAGTGACCTGGATTCTCTGTGCATTTTTCTAAAGTTCATTCTCAGAAAGTGTTTTCTTTAGCCCATGGACATCTCCTCTGTTTATTTTTGTTTTGGTTATTATCATACCCCTCCCCTTAGCAAGTAAGGAGAATTAATGTAAGCAGGTGGCCTTTAGTGTTGCATGAGAGACGAGGGAAGTGCTCTTTCAGTACAGACCTGCGCAAGCTCTCATGCAGCTCTTTCCAGAGCAGCAATTACAGGCAACCATCACGGAGAAGCACTTTACAGAACACAGAGATAAAGCAGCTGTTCACTCAAGGCAGCTCCTGAGCCCAGATAGGAACTTTCCTTCTGATCCCTGGGATGTCCTGAGATTGCTCTTTAGGGTGATTGGTAGACTCTGTAGATCCAGGTGTTTCTCTGCAGGATGGATGATGCTCCAAAGTTTTGGGGTGCATTACTCCAATTTTTGGTCCCATTTTAGTTCCTCCTTATTAGGTTTTTGGTGGAGAGAGATCTTTTATCCTCTAAGGAGAGGGAAGGAACTTGCTTTGTCTTATGACTCTGCAAATTTGTTCCTTTCTCTCTTACCAATTTTGTTTTTCTCTTCCATTAATGCTTTTATCACTTATTGTAACAACACTTGCCATCCACTTTTCTTATTTGTGCTGGTATTCATTCTTTTAATTTGATGTTAAGGCATTTCACTTTATTTCCAAAGCCCTCCTAGTGGTGTATGGACTACTGCCTTTACAATGCCAGTTATAAAACGCTTTTGCAAAACTTTCATGTTAGCGCTTGAGTGTTTCCTCCAGCCTTTATATGGTGACAGTCCCATAAGAATCTGCAAAAGTGTTTTGGGGGTGTGTGGCATGTATGTTTGTTTTCCTCAGATTCCTCCTCTGTTGTAATGTTTTAAAACCCATGGCATGTTGTCTTGGCTAGTTGTCAGACATATCCTTTCTCTGTTATTTCAATCTCTCTTTCTTTCCCCTCCTTTCTCATATCTTCTCACATGTAAGCTCTCTACAACAAGAAAATTAATTTTGATTTCTTTTGAAGACAGTCAAGCCCACTGGGGGCTTGGTCTGTGATAAGGACCACTTAGTTGCTTAGGCATGTTCTGCTAACTGATCTCCCTAGTCCATGGAAGCTTTTTCTNGTGAGAAACAAAGACAGGACTAAAAACCACTTTCCCCACCTCCTTCTTCTCAGGCTCAGTTCACTCTTAAGTGTTCTACCTCTCCCACCCCCCAGCTGGTGCAAGGGCATGGGGAATGGGGGTTGTGGTCAGTTCATAATATTTCATCTCTGCCGCTCCTTCCTCCTCCCACTCTTCCCCTGCTCCAGCATAGGGTTCCTACCACAGGATACAGTCCTTCATGAACTGCTCCAGGGTGGGTCCATCCCATGGGCTGCAGTTCTTCACAGCCCCAGCTGTGGTAATACCAGTCAAAGCTTATAGCCATCAGCACAGAAATGAAGACCAGCACATTTCCCTACAGGGCAGTGATTAAGATGTAAGAGAAGTGGTGGGCAAGAGAAGGTGTCAACTTCTGACTTTATGCTGGCACCATATATATGTTAAATCTGGTGAAATAATGAAGAAATGTGTTTCTTCAAGAAGGATGGCCCTCAAAAACTTCATGTCTTCCTTACCTTAATAAGACAGATTACTCCATCCCGTGTGATGGCTTAATCTCATGCTTGAGGATCAGTAGCATATTGTCATTTAGGGCCATGGGCTTTATGAGGAAAGGCTGGAAGAACTGGAACACTGCAGTGTTATAAGGCATAGCAAGAAGGAAAATCTGAGAAAGGAATAATGTGTTTTTGTTTAAACATTTGACGGTGATAGATGTTGGCTAGTATTGCTTTCCAGAGCACAGTTGCTTGAAGGCAGTAAAGTTCATTTTTTCTGGCAGGCCACAGCTAGAGCTTTGTTTGAAGCATTGTTTCTTGGCTATGCTTTTAAGTAGAAACTTAGTAAGCATCCATATTTTTGCAGTCCTAAAGCTCTGTCTGGTCTGAGGTTTAGCAGATATACATACCTCTCTGGAGATAGAGTCAGTTCTTGTTGGAAAGCTGCTCATAATTTTCTTTACGTATTTTATGTATCTCTCAAATTAGGAACATGCCTAATAAAAATCTGATACCATTTTACAATTAGAGCTATGTTCAAATAATCTTTTCCAGAAAGGTGTTAAGACTTTGAAAATAGTGCTGATTTCCTAGCACGAACATGGTAGATAATTTAGCAAAAATCTTCTATTTTCTAGAATTGTACATCTTCAAAATTTATTCTTTGCCATAACATTTGGTTCTGAAATCTGAACTTTTGTTTAAAGAGAAAATGGTCTCTTGACTCTTATTTCTGCAAAGACAATCTTAAAAAATGTGAAGGGAAGTGTGCCTTCCTTCATGATCTTGACAAGATGAAACATGAGAACCTCATTTGAGAGGTTATTAACTCTGAAACTTAGTGCTTTGATAATTTTAAGCCTTGCTCAACTACTTCACAAAGGACAGTGCTCTCCTTTTTGGTGGATGCTGCTTCTTTGCTGGCCTGTACTATCATCATTAATAGCTATATTGATTCAGTCATTCATTTTTATATTTAATTCATTACAAAGTGCAGCCACTGAAGAGGTTACATAATCCAGAAATCTCAGTGCACTAAATTGGAAGTTGGAAGAAGGAAGCTACAAAATTCAAGGGACCCTTGCTTCCTCTTTATCACAGGAGTTGTCTTTGTTTTCTTGGTATTTCTGACATATTTTACACACTGTCATTTGAGTAGTTTTGAATTTTGTTCTTCCCCTCCATATCTACATGTTGCTGCCAGGAATTTTTTTGTTTGTTTGTTTTGACAGTGTTATTGGCTCTATGCCATCAGATTCCTGCAACACTGCAGTAATAGGAAAGCAGTGGCTATATAGGAAAGCATGGGTGAAGGAGAGAGGACATCATTATTTTCCATGTTTTTGCAGTTACAGAGCTCTGATGCATTTACTAGTGCTATTAATATATGTGCCACTAAGCAGTCAATAATATCTCAGTTTTAAAATAAAACATGGCTTAAAAATTCTCTAATAAAATCCAAATGCACTGAAATGTGAAAGAGAGTTTCTTTTGTTTAAACATACTTCCTTTTGGTTTCAAAGATTACTATCTCCCGATGATGGAGCTGAGGGAAGAAATTGTTTGCAAATCAGATCTGTGGCAGTTCTTCTTCCAAAGTGTAAAGCTTTGGAAGGGGTAGAAGATGGAGGTAGGTGGACACTTGAGTCTTAAATCATGTGGGATACCAATAGATAGGCTGAAGTGTTAGAGAAGGAGGTCTAGGGGAATGAGAAATGGAACAGGTGGTTTACAGTACATGCAAGCATGAGCTGGCTTTCTTCAGGCTGGGAATGGGACTCAGTGCTGTGAGGTAAAGGAGGCTTCTAGCAGACAGTTTCTCATGCCCAGACACTTCACAGAGTGGGCAGGTGACATGTAAGCATTCATGCCAGCTTTGGTTCCTTGGGAAGGACTGGCAAGGCTGGAGGAGCCTTATTTTGAGGACATGCTTAGAAGAACTCCGTGGTGGGTAACCTGTGCTTGAAGCATGGGGATTGTCTGCTGGTGAAGTGCATGGGGAGAAATGCAAAGAGCATCTGGGAAGGGATAAACTCCAGCATAATCCTACTGTCACCTCTAGATTTCAAAAAAATCCAATAACTACTTTTTCTAAGAACACAGAATTAATCCCCTTCTATTACAGGTAGAAGAGTATCACATTGTGTACACTAATTTGAAGTTCTCATTATAATTTACTTCATTTGCAAATCATGTCATTCAATTTCCATGCCATACAAACCAAAGCTCCTGAGTGAAATATGTTGTTTTAAGAAAAAGTGGACAGCAGAATAAACCAAGTACGAGCAGGTTGTTGTTCCATGGCTCTTCCCCTTTGGACAACACACAGCAATGAGATTTAGAAAAGGGGGAGGCAGGGCTCGCAGTAGAGAAATATGTGGTGGTGACTGACAACCAAAGCATGAAGAATAAAGGGACCCATGTTTTCAATTAACCATGTCCAAGATCAGGCCTCAAAAATATGAGATAGTCTCTATGTAAACTATGCATGATCTTTGCCAGTCTGTGTCCAAATGAGACATTAGCACAATGTGCATTAGAATGGGTTGCCAGAGGCAAATGCTTGTGTAGATAACTCCCCATAGTGAATTAAAAAAAAAGCCAAACTTGTGTGGTGTCAGCTGCAACATTTCATTTGTTGGCAGCCGTTTTCCATTTGGGAAGCATGCTCTGCAAGTGTCAGAAACATACCCTTAACACCCAAGAAGAAGGGACAGAGAAATGGAACACATTAGGCTATGTACTTTTGTTTGGTTCTAATATTTTTTCTCGGTCTTTTTCTTTTGGGGATCTTTATCACTCATGTATATATATATTCACTAATTTAATACGTTGCTAGTCATCAGAGGTACATGGTACTGCAAAGTCTAAATTTGTATCTGAATTGGTTTTTCTGTGATATTTTAATGATTTATTACAGTCATCTGTACATTTTTCCATGTGGATGTCTTTTAGTGGTAGGAATAATAAAGTGTTTGATTTGTACCTGAATCAAAAATGGATTCTGCTGATAAAGAAAATCCAAAATAGCTTAATTATAGCTCAACATTGTCTGGCAGGTATATCTGACACTAGACATAGTACAGAGTATCTTGTGGATGCTGCAGGTGTTTCCTCTCCATTCAGGGAGGTGCAGCTGGTGAAAATACCTTGTCTTTGAAGACATGGCAGGTTCCTCAGTTGCAATGAGCTAAATTTGCTAAGCTTGTTGATTCATGTGCAGTATTGTGCTGCAACATTCTCCTAAAGTGAAATCAATTTTTTAGATATATTCTGACAAATTTTCTGTGTGGAAGTATGTGTTTGCTCTACATTTGGGTTCCAATTTCAGAAGCGCCATACTGGTCTGAAGTCTGTGCTTTCTGACAGCTGTTAGGCTGCAAACCTCTCAGTCATGGTCAAAGTAGGAAAATGGCACTTTCTTTGAGATAAATCTTCGTTATTAAGTAGTCATATTGCCCCCTCTAGCCCCTATGAACATCTCTGTGTGTGGTTTGGCTTTGCACGTAACATGGTTTGAGTAGAGGCTGTGTTCAGTAGGGGCAGTCCCACGCTTCCTCCATCTCATCTGTTTCCCTGGCTTACATTGTACTGGGTTGAGCAATCTGTGAGTGCAGAGTGAGTCAGTTCAGCCAACTGATAGAAAACCTTCTTTTGGCAGATTAATCTTCTGCCAGGCAGGTAACTGCGCCAGCTGGTGCTGTGGTTGCATAGTTGCTACTTCTGATGCTGGGGAGGAGTCTAGTGGGAGAGTGCTTCTTTCCATGGCAGCCCATGGCTTCACCAGCCTGGGTGTAACTTGGTACTGAATTTCAGGATTGGTGCCTGGATTCTGAAGCCTGGTGAGTGGATTTAATGCAGTCATTTGTTATGCAATTCATGCTGGACTGGTCTCCAGAAACACTGAACTGTAACTGCCAAAAAGCTCTGAAATCGCACTAGTCTTTATGAAGGGGCTTTTGTCTTTACATATTATGTGTGATTACAAGCTAAAATGAATACTGTCTGTAGTGACCTGGATTCTCTGTGCATTTTTCTAAAGTTCATTCTCAGAAAGTGTTTTCTTTAGCCCATGGACATCTCCTCTGTTTATTTTTGTTTTGGTTATTATCATACCCCTCCCCTTAGCAAGTAAGGAGAATTAATGTAAGCAGGTGGCCTTTAGTGTTGCATGAGAGACGAGGGAAGTGCTCTTTCAGTACAGACCTGCGCAAGCTCTCATGCAGCTCTTTCCAGAGCAGCAATTACAGGCAACCATCACGGAGAAGCACTTTACAGAACACAGAGATAAAGCAGCTGTTCACTCAAGGCAGCTCCTGAGCCCAGATAGGAACTTTCCTTCTGATCCCTGGGATGTCCTGAGATTGCTCTTTAGGGTGATTGGTAGACTCTGTAGATCCAGGTGTTTCTCTGCAGGATGGATGATGCTCCAAAGTTTTGGGGTGCATTACTCCAATTTTTGGTCCCATTTTAGTTCCTCCTTATTAGGTTTTTGGTGGAGAGAGATCTTTTATCCTCTAAGGAGAGGGAAGGAACTTGCTTTGTCTTATGACTCTGCAAATTTGTTCCTTTCTCTCTTACCAATTTTGTTTTTCTCTTCCATTAATGCTTTTATCACTTATTGTAACAACACTTGCCATCCACTTTTCTTATTTGTGCTGGTATTCATTCTTTTAATTTGATGTTAAGGCATTTCACTTTATTTCCAAAGGCCTCCTAGTGGTGTATGGACTACTGCCTTTACAATGCCAGTTATAAAACGCTTTTGCAAAACTTTCATGTTAGCGCTTGAGTGTTTCCTCCAGCCTTTATATGGTGACAGTCCCATAAGAATCTGCAAAAGTGTTTTGGGGGTGTGTGGCATGTATGTTTGTTTTCCTCAGATTCCTCCTCTGTTGTAATGTTTTAAAACCCATGGCATGTTGTCTTGGCTAGTTGTCAGACATATCCTTTCTCTGTTATTTCAATCTCTCTTTCTTTCCCCTCCTTTCTCATATCTTCTCACATGTAAGCTCTCTACAACAAGAAAATTAATTTTGATTTCTTTTGAAGACAGTCAAGCCCACTGGGGGCTTGGTCTGTGATAAGGACCACTTAGTTGCTTAGGCATGTTCTGCTAACTGATCTCCCTAGTCCATGGAAGCTTTTTCTTCAGTGCCTGCTCCTCAGCCTTAGTACTTTATTTTCCTTCCAGCAGATTTTTTACCCCAATTGAACAATTACCACTGTTCTCATTTATATAAATTTTGGAAAACAATCACAGCTCAAAACAAGTCTAATTATTTCACCCAAAGTGAAAAAAAAAATTAAAAATCAAGTATCTTGTGTGTTCTTTGTTTGTTACAATCTTAATTAATAATGGTAACTTAATTACAGTCATTGTGATTGGAAGCTCTCTCATATGGAACATGAAGTTTACTACATGTATGGAAAACATGCTGTAGAAACAGAACTAGGATTTTGAAGCTGACAGGCTGTGCTTGAATAACCCAGCTGAATAAATTATCTCTCTCATTCTTGGGATGGCAAGTTTATCACCTCCCAGATTTCTCTTTTCTCTTAATTTTATGATCTTCTCAGTAACAATATCACAATATTCCTCCTCTTCTCTTAGCATTAATTGTCACAGTTCTATACTATAGACATATATTTCTAAGGTCATAATTGCACTTTTAAAATTTTCATTGCTATTTAGTGAAATGTGTCAAATAGCTTAATGAAAAGTTGTCCTAAAGGACGTGGGCTTTTTAATATAATTGGGAAAAATGTGAAAAATATTTATGACTAAAACATAGTTACTAGAGAACAACTTTGTAAAACTCTAAGAACAAGATCAACTCAAAAATTCTTCACTGAAATAAGAAGCAATTTGAAATCAACATGTATGTAATGGAGAGTAGAATTCAATTCTTCAAATAAGAACAAGTTATTTTTAATAAAAACTAGTAATAAAACACAATCTTTTTTTTCTTTTTTGTATAAGGGACCATATTTCACTGTGATCATTGTACTTGCCTAGTACATGTATGAAATCAAAATTTTTATTCAGTGAGTGCTGCTTAAGGCTCTGAAGCCTGGAAAATCCCATATTTAACCTGAACCACTTATGTAGGAAAATATCAGTAATAAAGCTTAACTGCCTAGTATCTCAGTATAAAAATGTAATTTTACATCTATGTGAAATACACTGCTGCATTTGGAACCAAATCTTGGACAATATCAGATGATGCCAAAATGCTGATCAATTAAAAAAGACTGTGGATAATTACAAAATTAGCCAAGAACTGTGAGATCTGTTAGGTGATTTCCCAGGGCAGTGTTGCTTATTTTATGAAGATGGTATTTGCTTAAGATTTTTATATGCATATATATTTGCTCTTTTTTATCCTTTCAAGCCCTTAGGACAGCTTATAATCCTTTGGGTTGTCCTTTGCTTCGGTTTCCCCTCCCCTCCCCTCCCCTCNTTTCATTCTCTTTACTGATCTCCATGTTCTGCTTGTTTCTTCTTACATGTCTGGTTGTTATAAAACCTCTCTTCTCCTTTGGGAAACAGCAGCTGCTCAAGTTCAGTACTTAACTGATGCACACCAGATCGAAGAGCTGAAGATGGGTCTTTAATCTGAAAGTTCATTCAATTGCAGTGTATGAAAGACTCCTGAAACTTCTTGGATCAAAACACTGAGATAGTTGCCTCATGCTATTTTTTCATTATGCTCAGGCATCTACTTGTAAAGAATCCAGATATTGACACTAATCACCCAAGTACTTGAGCAAGGATGGGAAGATCATTCCCTCATAGCGTATGATAGGGACAGTGCTGGATAGAAAATACGACATTTGCTTTGTGATTTCTACGCTAATGGAAGATCTATTTCCCAGAGTCACTGACTTTCTAACCAAGGCATTGACTCCTTAACTGAGGCCACTTCTCTCCTTCCTGCCCCAGACATCATAACAACAGATTCTGGGCTGAAAAAGGTGGTTACAGGTGGATAGCAGAATTTCAGAAGTTGTATGAACATGAGTGACTTGACCTCTGCCTAAAGCATGTGCATTGAAGTGCAGAGAAGGTTTTTAGGACATTCCTCCATGAGCAGCACCAGTCCAGTGGCATTTTCCGTCATCAGTCAATATAGCTGTAATTGTGGTTTAGGTTAATAGAGGTTTCAGTCATGAACAAGACAACTGTAATAATATCATAAATCTTTTTTCTATCATATTCCCTGCACAGCAGAGCTCTTCCCACAAATTCTTTCCCTTTTAATCCAGCTTATCCATGTTTTCAGGCTATAAAATTCATCCTTGACTAATAATACTGATAGAGAAAAGACTGTGTTTAATACAGTTCTCTGGTTGAAACGTTAGACACTGTTTTTCAGCTTCCAGGAAGAAATAAAACAAAACAGTGTTGAAATCGTTTGTGACAAAGCAGGAAATGGCTTGGGCATGCTTTCTTACTCTTGTCCTCAAACATGATTATGTTCTTCTGCTTATTGTATATTGCCTTATCAGCATGAGGATTAGACTTTGCAATGAATAAATTATGAGGGAAAAAGTATACTGCTGTCCAAGAATAACCAGTCTTACTGGATACTGCATTCAGGAGGATGCTCAAGCAGTATTAGAAATAGTTTCTGACTTCTGTAGTGTATTGTTGTAAGACAAGGGTACCATGCCTCTGACTTCTCATGTTCTCCACTGTTATTGCTCTGTTCTTCTTTGTGTAAAGACATTGGAAAGATTATAGCTTCATGTGAAGCATTTGCTAAAATGATTGGTATACAGATAAATAATTTGGGGAAGAGATAGATTTAGAAAAGAAGCCCCACATAGAAAGTGGACATAGATTGAAAATTCCTTTTAATAGTGAAATATTTCTGCTCAGGTGTGTTCCTGAGGTACTGGCATCCCAAACTTAGCATATGCATAAGTTTAACCTGTGTGCAAGGATGCTGACAGTAAAGGTTTGTTCCTGTCACTATCCCTGGGAGCAGCTGGCCTCAGCCACACGTGATTAGGCACAGGGACCCAACATCTTTGTGGGCTGAACCCTGTCAGGGTACGTCCCCACCACCCATTGCTATTAACTGTATCAGTGTTGGAATTACTGTTCTGTCCTTTGGAGAAGACTTAAGAGAGCAACACTTCCAAACCAAAGTGTTCTATGATTCTGTAAGGTACCTGCTTTCACTCCCATGGAGCTTTTAAGCAACAAGACTCAGCCCAGGCTGGGAGGCTTCATGGCTGTAAGAAGTTCCATAGAGGGCTGGCCTCTTCTCTCAAGCAACTAGCAAAAGGACAAAGGGAAAAGGCCTCATGTTGCACCAAGGGAGGTTCAGGGTGGATATTGGTGGAAAGATCTCTTCATAGAAAGGGTGGTCAAACTTTGAAGCAGGTTCCCCAAGGAAGTGGTGGAGTTACTTGGAAGTGTTCAAAAAGTGAATGGACATGGCGCTTTGTGATATGGTTTAGCAGGCATGATGGTATTCAGTTGGAGGTTGAACTGGATGGTCTTGGAGGTCTTTTCCAACTTTAATGATTCTATTCTATAACACTGGAGGGTTGAATGCTTTCACATAGCTTCACTCAAGAAAGGGAAGCTTGACCAGCTGATTGGAGTCCCACCTTTAAGGGATATCCAAAGCTGTGCAGGCAACTCAGACATGCAGCACCATGCACTCTAGCTCAGAAGACTGTGTGTGGGCAGTAGAATGTCCTGGCTTAAACCCAGGTGAAAACCCACATTCATTTCTACAATGAGAACAGTCAGAAGAAACATTTGGCAAGGGCAAGCATCCCGACTGAGGGCAGTGACAAGGAAGGAATTGCACATGTGGTCTGTACTTTGCAGTCACTGAGTGGCAGCAGGCACCCTGTGAAGTTCACAGCTGCTACCTCTAAGTCTTGCTTGTGTCTCCCTGTGGTCTTACTCTGGGACTCCGCTTCCTACAAGTAGTGTTCACCCCTCATGGGATGCAGGGGCGCATGGAGGGAGAAGGGAGCCATCCCTGGTACAAGAGAGTAGCATCATGCTACAGCTTGGATCATAGCTAGTGTTTTCTAAGAGGGAGCTGGACCCCTGACCCCATCTATCCAGCCTTAGGAGAGAGCAGTCTATCCCCAGTGATTTTAATCATGAAGGAAATGGACCATTTAACATTCTTCCTCTGTGCCCTGGAGTCCTTGTAGATAGGCCAGAAATATCTAGCCTTCAATGCTTTCCAATGCAAATTTGATTTATTTGTTACTGCCAAAATGTGTGCTTTCTTTTTTTGTTTTGTTTACATTTGGAGAATTGTGGCCTTATACAAATTGTCATCACTTCCAAGTTAAATAACCTATTCCTTGATATTGCTTTCAAACTTCAAAGATAGACTGAGAGGCTGGAAGTGTCAATATGTTATTAATTTTACAGTGGCAAGTTCCTGGCGCCAATCATTCAGATGAAGAGCTGTGATAAAGTGGAGCAGTTTAAAATTACAGCAAGTTCAAGGTAGATACGGTACCTCACTCTCAGTATCTTCAAGCAAAATACTGAGATGAAATTGGCGAACTTTGGTGGATTGTTTGTTAATCACACCAATGGAGCGAGTTGATGAAATAACCTGCCCTTGCAAGGTAGGGTGCAGCCATTCATTTCTATCTTGTCATTCATGCAGTTTGTACAAGAAATAGCTTTTAAAAAATGAATTAAAATTGATGCAAGTAGTAGGCAGTGCAGATGCAACTTCTGAATTCCAGCAATGCCCATTTCACAGGGGCAGGGGAGACAAAATGCACTTTCATTTTTCCCCCAATCATATTTGATGAAGATGAACTAGATTTGTGTGATTATAGACAGGAAAATAGCTCTGAGGGAAGGGTATCACCTTGCCTTGCATATTGACCCCCCCAGAGTGCTGAACTGTATTTGCTCATGTCCATGGAGGAAAGGAAGATTGCGCCACAGCACCAGTACAGCAGTGAAGTAGCAGGCTTCAAAGACTGGCTCTGTGCATCCCTCCTCATGTGTTATACTGAAGTCCTTTTACATATACTGGCATCTCTTTTCACACAAATTTAATGTGGAAAGTCCATGTTTCAGAGCCTCACTGAAGAAATGTGATTTTTCTGTGTCGTTACCTTCCACCTTGCACTGCCACTATAATAAGTGCCAGTTCATTATTGCAGTCAGAATGCTCTTTCTCAGGTTGCTGAGCCTCTCTGGTGTGTTGCTGCTGCCTGGAGTGAGAGCCATGCTCCTGTTCTGTCCCATCCCGTTCCCATGACTTCACCATCTATCCCCTTCTTGCAGTGGCTGTGCTGCTTTTTGACCCTACAAGCCTATTTAATCCACGGAAATGGCAGAAGACTCCAAGGTTATCTGCATGAAGTGGTTTTGTGACGTTGTGATGTTCACAGACAGCGCTTGCTCTCATTGAGCAGACAGTGACGAGGGACGAGGTGGCCAGAGGAGCTGGGGAGACCTTACCTGCTGGGTCGCTGTATTGCTCACCCAACTCACCTGATTTCAGCTGCCTCTGCTGAGGTCAGCTTGGTCCACCTGACATGTGAGCCTTGTAGCGGTGTCCAAGCAGGGCGCAGAGGCGGGCACAGAGAGACTGTGCACTGCTCTGAAAGTGCTTGTGCAGAAACGTGTCAGACCCCTTCCTGAAAGTATTGCCATCTCCTTCTCCAAACAGCAGCAAATACAAATAATAACTCTTTGTGTGCGTACCTGAGGAAGAGTCCCAGAGTGCTCCTGTCTCTACAGCTGAGGAGGGAACAACGTGTCATGCTGAGGAGAGTGAGGGTGGTGTGTGCAGGGGGGACTGGGAATAGCAGCTCTCACTCTTCTGATGCATTTGGAGGACATGGAGGAGTACAATGCAAGAGACAGTCCTGAGAAGCATTTGTGTTGAGAGTCCGTGTTGAATTTGCAGTACAGGCAGCACAAAAAGTGTACTTTGATTTGCAAATGGCTGCATTCTATATGCAAATTACTGAAAAAAGATAAATGTGGAACCCCACAAAGTTGCTTTTAGTTAATGTCAGAATGGAATCCAATTTTAATGAATACAGCCTAAACTTTTAAAGAGCTTTCACTTAATTGGAAAAGTGTTTATTTGCTGTGTTCATCTTTTTTTCTTAATGAATATTTGAGATGTGCTTGGAAGATATTGCATAACATCAATAAACATTTTACTAGCAATATGTCTGGATTTGTGTGTGTTTGAATAAGTTTACTTTCCTGTTTTTATACCAGATTGTAATGCAGGAACTCTATTATCCATCTTGCAGCCTGCAAAATAAGCAACAATTTAATGACTCGCTGGGACTAATTAAAAATGAGTCTTGCTGTTCACTCCTTACTTTAACATAGACAAATTTGGAAGTAGTACATCAAAACTTTAGACAGCTTCTTGTCCTTTTATACATTCCACCTGATCTGTGAAAATAGCCTGCTCACTGCAGATACTTTCAGGTGGGAAAGTTTTTGTCCTCTTTACGAGACTGTGAGGCCAGTGTGCAGCTCTTCACAAAGGGAGACAGGTTGCTCCCAGTCTGGTAGAGCAGAATCTGAGCTGGTTTTTCCAGAGGGTAAGAACAGTGCCCAGGGCTTTGGCTGTGTAAGGGGCTGGACACAGTGGGAAAATTGCTTTTTTATGAACAAATGGACCTGAGAGTGTGACAGGACGGTTTGCAATAAGTTGAGAGGGCAGAGGTGCAAAGGGCAAGAGATTGTAGCTGAGAATGGTATTCGGAAAACTTATGTGCTGAAATGCTAGAGAAGTGGTAATAGCAGAGGATTTTCATAGACAAAGGGATTCACTACTTAGATTTTTGTATGTATTAGGCTGTGGTCCTAATTTAAATGAGAGGAGATGAGAATATGGAGGTTAAACATATTCTCTCTTCACCACCCTCCCTTGCCTCTGGTGTTTTTTTTTTCTCATGGTAGTATTTTTCAATTAATTCATCAATTTGAAAAAAAATGCTTTTCTTCTCAGACTATAGGAAAGCCTCTAGAATTAAACCATGAAGTGTTAGAGCTGTATGATTTGTCACATTCATGATGAAATAAGGTTTTATTTTTGTACATAAAGGAGGTGATATCACTCTCCAGATCAAAGGATCTTGTTATCTATTCATTCCACCCAGTCTGGCTTTTATGAGGTTTCTAATTTTTTGATAGCAAGAATGACATAATAAAACAATCATGAAAACTATTTAAATCAAACTTACACTACTGGAAAGAGATAGAGGCATAAGAAAATGTTTCAATTTAATTTAATTCTAATTTCAACAGGTATAATTGAAGATTTCTTTTATCCGGATCTCTATTATTATTGAAGTTTTAAGTAAACATACTTACTGCCTCTGTCTGCCAGTCAAATTCTATTTTTTTTTTTAAATTCAGAAATATTGTGGATTTATGGCACTCCAAATTTCTATGGACAAGTAAACTATGATTAGGCAGGCAACGAAACATCTTCCCTGCCAGATGAAATTTGCTTTCATGTTAATTACAGAAAATAATACTGTTAAAATAAGATCAAAATTTCAAAAAGAAAAGATGAATACCTTTACTCATTACTAAATTAAAATATATGTGATGGCTAGTTTAGCAACAGCTTTCTCCAGCAAGCTTTCTCAGGGACTCTTCTGGCACACTGACACTAACACTGAGATTTCTAATGGTAGATACTCTGACTCAGACATGTTGGGTTTATTGAACTGAGGATGTGGATAATGAATTGCTTAAAACATGGGGGAAAAAATGTTGCATCTCTTCACCTCCCCAAAATGTTCACTTAGTCCTGAGTACTATTTCTCAAGGTGTAAGGAAATCTTAAATCATAGACTGTATATACTTCTAACATCTATTTTTTCATATTTTTGCTAAATGTGTATTATCTATCTATATTAAATGCAGAGTGTACAAGACTTTTTGATCACGACCTGGAATCTATCCTTTCTAATTTTTTTTTCTGTATAAACTTTTAACATCTTTCATGAGCAAATTAGAACACAGAATTGTGTGAAGAGCAGAAACGGCTAATTTATCTGGGAAAGGATAGCCACACATTTTAGTCTAAAACTCCATTAATTTGTTGACTAGTAATGAAGCTTTTCAAAGCTTTGTATCTGTTCTTCGTGTTTCTCTATTTTTGAATATACATCTTAGAGGCATGCAAAGGTTGAAGGGGTAATGCAAGGTAAGGTCATATGAACCTATTTTGATTATGCCCTTTATGGTGCCCTTTGTGCACCATATTTGATGAAGTATTTCAAATGGGCATATCTCAAATATAGTGACTTTTGACTGGACATTACAGACTCAAAAAACGGAAACCTACTTAACTGCTCTCACTGCTCAAATAGTTCTGAATCCCACATGCAAAGGTGGGATCTGACAGAAACCGTGTATTTTTCTGGTAAGTGGAGAGGTTTTCATCTTATCCAGGCTGGGTTTCTTTCTTTGTAGGGCAACACCTGGTTCTTGAAATCAAAAGTAGAAGAAAAATTAGAACACAGAAATATTGTGTGAATAGCAGAAATTGATAATTTATCTTGGAAAGGACTGTGATTAGCAGCTGCCACACAAATGTGCAAGATATGGTCAAATGGTAATATGTGAACTCAAGTAGGTGTTTCAATATCTCTGAAACATGTTATAAACAAGCCTTGTGAACTAATCAGGTGGATTTTATGTCCTTTGTATCATATTTCACTATAAAATAAATAGGTGCTTCCTGTTGCTGATGAACTGTTGAAACAACATACCCAAATGCAGAGAGGTTAAATTATCTATTCCTTATAGCAATTGGGCACTTCTTGAAGATCTAAAAATTATAACCTGATATTAGCAATTTCTTCTTTTTTCTTTTTATACAACCCCAAAATTGCATAAACTTGAGATGTTGTCTGAACACACTTGACAACAGTTTTGCCTCGCACCAAGCACTAAAAGAAATTAAAATCTGTAACATTTCCCTGTTTATTTCTGTCTCTACCAGCTGCCTTTGCTAGCACCAGTGGTTGTGTGTCAGCTTCCTGAACCAGCTGGGGAAAAAAGCCCCATTCTCTGGTCTGATTCATCACAAGTCTGTGTTCAGTAAGCGGCTAAAAATGGGAAGACCATGTAGGGAGTGAAGGTAATGGCCAAGGGGATTGGAGATAGGGGAGGACTTCTTTATTTGGCAGCTGTGATGATGAGGGTGGTTGCTGAGGACTGTAGGTTCATGCTACACTTATCCCAGTGAAACTGTAGGCTGCCAGCCAAGGACAGTCCTGCTTCTTCTCCATCCCTACTGATTGTAAGCCAAGTCTGTGAAAAGCAAACCAACCTAAACATAGGTTCTCCATTAGATCTGATCTTTAGGCAGACTTGTAACCTCCACTTGCAAATGCAGGTGGTAGGAGTGACTTTACTATCAAGGTATGGGATGTGGAGAAGAAAGGTGATAGCCTCATATATGAACTGAACTTGTCAAACAGCAAATAGCAGTCCTCATTCCTTGCTTTACATTACCTGCTGAAGCTGGGAAGTTCACTTGTCTAAGGGAGTGAGGTTCCATATGATTTTTATTGGCATTTGTTTCTCTGACTTCCTGAATTTTTAAAAAAAATTTCCACCTTGGAGCTACAAAATATCTTCTGAAGAGCTGTAGGCTGCTTATTTTGGATCTTCCAAGACTTTAAATATCGATAGTGCTGTTATAAATTGTAGCTACCAAGACTGGCCTCCATAAACCAGAATACTGAATGCACAGTAAGGGTGAGCCCTGCTCTTAGAGTCATACAATTTAAATAAGGACTGAAAAAGAAGCTTTATTCTCCTTATTAAAGGTGAATTGAATCTCAGTGAAATTAAACAGGAAATCTTCCTTCTGCAAAAGTGAGTCAAATGCCTGATTTTTGTAAAAACTTTCCCCTTCTTTTGGACTTACTCAGAGAAAAAAGAGAAGAAATCAGATTTTCTGAATCCCAGCCCTGCATCTTAACCAGTCATTCCGGTCATCTTTCTTTACTATGTACTTCAAAAAGAATTAAATTGGCTTGTTAAGAGAAGGCAGAACTGCTTGGTTAGTGCCAGAGAAACTGATTAAATCCCTTATGCTGAGAGAAAGGTGCATTGGTTATTATTAAACAACATGGCCTGGATGCAGCCTCAAGCTCAAAAGGTCATTAAACTGTTGCTGCTAAAGGAGAATTTCTCTATTTGCCTTTTGTCTTACATTCCTTCTTCAGGCATCTGGTGTAGAGGTCCATCACAAAAAACCCCCAAAACCCTACACCCTTAAAGCTGTCCCTAATTATGTGAAGACAACAGAATTAAAAAGATTAATCTGGAGGGAAATAAAATAAAGTTAAAACTCCAGATGACTCTCCAGACAAATGAGATGAGAATGAGGGTCACTATTGGAATCACAATACTGGGCTAAATTGTCATCTGGTTGGGAGAAGAGTATGGTGCCCGGTCTCACAATTTTAAATCAGAAAATTTTCATGATCAAGGAACTGTAGAAGGCCCTTTTGGTTTGCCAAGGAAAGTAAGCTGATCTGACCTTCAGTAGGAGCACACCCATTTGATTTAACATTTGCGTGCAGAACCTGTCAGTCTTGATTAACTGATGAAGAGTGATTTAATACTGTCACTTGTAGATCACTATGCAAGTAGGTGGTTCCTGGGTGGAAGAAGGCAGAAGGAAAATACCTGACTTTGGGTTTGTTCTCATATCAGCCCTTTCAGAACGTGATGCCTGTTTTTATGTTTCTTCCTGAAACATAAAACTTGCCAGAATGATGACCTCCAGTGCGAAAAGTACTTTAAGAAAGTTTCCTGTTACCCTTTATCCATTATTTTCTTTTCCTTTGCCTCTTGCTGCATAGGTTGTCTGAACCAGTGTGGTAAGTGACGACTGGTGGTAGTAATGAGGCTGCAGACTTCTCTCTAATTGAACCCTGTTACTGTTGCCATTTAGTTGCAGGATGTGTGTTGCCTCATTAATCCAAACTAGTGTTGTAATTTCTTCTCCCCATTCCCCACCTCACTCTCAGCCTGGCATTAATGCAGATAAGGAACGCCCTGTCTTACATGCCATGTGCAGGAATTAGCTGCTAATTGCTACTACTTTTATTAGTCTGACTGGGATGACCTGGCAGCTCCTCAGTCAACCAGAGGGAGCTATAGGGTGGTGTTCATTGCTCTCAGGAATGGATATGATCTTGATGCCCATGTTGGTCACTCAGCACCAAGAATGGAGGAGCTTGGCAGTCAGGTCACTCTGTCTGGAGCTTGTGTGGTGCATCTGAGCTATCTGCTATTGCAGTAGAGGGAGGGGACCTCTTTAGAAAGGCATGACAGGAGACTGTCAGCACAAGTTCTGCATTCATATTGTCCGTGACCTTCCTTTTGAAGTTGGGCAGCTGGGGCTGCAGGAGCCTGGGATCCACCACCGCAGGTAAGCGTGTCTCTCTGGTCAGAGGTAGAAAGGTTTCTCTGTGTCATTATAGCTATCTAATAACTAATGCATTCTTGTAGTCTGTGTTTATGAACTGGAAGTTGCTCTTGCTGCTGTAATTTATGCCATTTTGTGTGCAGATGTGCTTGCACTGACCCCCTGAAGGACTGTGGTGGGCTCTGCTCTAGCCCAGAGCTCTAGTGTTGTGCCCAGGCACAGGGTGTGTAGCAACCAGCCCAGCTGGTGTGGGGAGAGTTAGTGAGTGTTTGTGATAGGTAGAGTACAAATCTGTCTGGATAATTTCCTTAATGCTAGCTCCTACCACCCTTCCCCAACCCACCTTGCCTTCACTGTATTTTTTTGCCCCTGAGGAATCACTGGAAATACCTATATGCTCCTTGGTGGGCTATTGCAACAGCTTTTTATTTTAATCTGTAGCTAGTGCTAATAGAGAAGGCTTATATGGCTTGTTAGTGTGAGTTTGCTGCTCTTTGTTAGTGCTACGAGGGCTTTTTTTTTCCTTTGTGAAATTACAGATATATTTATCCAACTTTATGTGACAGTAATGTTCTGATTTGCGGTGAGACACATAAATCAGGAATACTGTGCATTGCAAAGCAGTTGAAAAACACAATATATTTTCAAAGAGATTTCATAATAGAGTATTTTTTTATGGTGTTTGTGTATATTTTTTGCCTCAATTCTACAGAAAAAGCATTAAAATGTAAGTTAGAGTGGTAAAACTCATGGCAAAATGTTAATAAACAGTGGCTGTGTAGCTGTACAAAAGATCATGGTTATGTTGAATAAATTTTCACAGTCACATTCTTCTGGTTGCAGGATAATCTAAAGCTTCAGGAGTAAAAGAGTTGTCATCACAATGCAAATGACTATGGAGAAAAAAAAAGAAATTTGACACTATATAACTGGAAACTCCAGTGTACAAATTTTTGTATACCAATTAAGATGAAATAATGTCATTTAAACTTGAAAATGAAAATGCTGCTCCTTTAAGGTAACATTCTTCTTCTTTACATTGTCAAAGACAACTGCAGCCACTGTGCCAACACACCTTCAAGATGCAGTGGTAGCACTCTGAAATTTGACAGGTTGAAGTTTGGAACTGAATTATAGTGACAACCTTGGCACTTTATACCTCCCTTTAAGGTAGACACCCAGAAAACAGTACCCAGTTAATAATAATTGTGTATGTTGGCATAATGTACATGCCTGAGAGAAAGGAAATAGGGCTAAAATGTCATTAAATGAGGATGAAATGAACTAGCAGAAATTAGTTGCTTAATAGATGTGATTTTTTAAACTACAGGTCAAACTTAACCACCCTGGAAACCTTAAGGATAATTCAAAGTGATCTCTTAAGATGATAGGCTGCCTATAGGGGTGGTGATGCAAGTGCTTTCAGCACATGAATTATCTCTTACCTAGACTGCTGCCTTTCAAGGGGTGCAGTCAACTGAAGGTCTCATTTGTTGGTATGTGGAAAAACAAGCTGCCAGGTAAGCTGTTTTTCTACACAGAAAACCTTTGCAGAGGCAATGAAGACTGACCATGTCTGGGGAGTGTGACTGGTGGCAAGAGAAAAGCAGAAATCACATGGCTGAATAAAAACTTCCAAGCTTTTGAAAGAATAGTAAGGTTGGAGGGGGTTTTGGTTAATTGGTTTGGTTTTGCTTTTTCTTCTTTGGTTGCTGGTTTTGTATGTGCTGGGCCTTTTTTTTTATTATTTTGGTGGTCGTTTTTTGTTGTTTGGTTGTTGTTTTTTAGATTTCTGGTCCTTTAGGATATACTCAATTTATATCTTTGTATTTCTTTTTTCTCTTAAACTATGAGATCCAGAAATCTCCTTTTGAAGTGGAAGTATAGGGGTGTTTTAAGCTATTTTTGCTTTCATTATTACAGGTAGCAGATAATATGGGAAAAAAAATAGTAATTGGTGTCACTCAAATTATGTTGTCTAGCTTGCTCCCAGCTCCATTTATTTGACAAGACTTCCTAGCATCTGTTTTCTTTGGTCCTGAAACCCTTGAGACGGCTTTTGTTCTGCAGCGAGTAAGCTAAGAGCACGGAGAGTCAGCTGGTAATGTGATCCTGCAGATCCAGATGCAGGACTAAGTTTATGAAGGCAGTAAATGTGCCTCTGCCAAATGCTCTTGTCGTGTATTTTTAGCAAGATGTGTTGTCTGATAACTTCAGCTGTAAACCCCTGGGCCAGCCCAAGCTCTCAGAAGGCTGCTCTGACTTGCATGAAGTGTCATTCTGCCAGCCAGGAGCATCAGGAAGAGTTGGCTCCTGCTCTGCTTTTCATTGAGTGTCATGGGGTTCCAGGAGAGGTGGGATGGTGGGCACAGAAGTAAAATTATAGCTGGATGCAAATTAACTTTAAAATGTATCAAGCTAGTCATGAAGAGCTCTACTTCATATTGTAGGTGGGGCTTTTAATCTAGCTTCCAATGGAAGCCTATGTGCTTATTTCTAAGCTAGATATAGACGTGATCAGAAATTTCATAAGACCATCAGCTTGGATTTCACTCTAGAGTATCTCCCATTAGATAACTGTATTTATTAAGCTTTCTAGTAAGCTTTATTCTTCCTGAAGATAAAGCAGCACTGAAAAAAACCAGCAGGTAGACTGTGCATTTGTAAAACTCCCTGTCTTAACAGGGAGCTTCCTTCTATTCTGGTGGAGTGCCAGTTCTGCCATACTCTAAATAGCTTTTCATTATCACTTAATACCTGTGGACAGTGTGAAAAGTGCTTATTTTTATGCTTTTTATCACTGCTGAAAACTTGTTCTGTTATATATAAGTTTGTTATTCTGAACACATGATGTGCATGAGGTAAGTCATGACAGTACTATGGGTTTTTCCCCTTTTCTCGCCCCTACTGAATTTGGAGGAAGAAACTTCAAGTTCTTTGAAATCTGTAATAGTGAATGCTTGGTGGATGGTTAAGGATATATCTGCTTGTTTTCTCTATGTGTAGAGGACATGTGTAGAAAGGCAGAAAGAAAATGGGAAAAATTCTTGTCAGAAATCTTATACTCAAGAGACAGAAAATTTAAAGATGGTCTTATTTCTTCTTCATAACTGGTATTCTTATCTTAAATATTTCCTAGTGTCATTTTTCCTCTCCTCTGTTGCCCATGGGAGGGCAGGAAAAATCTGAGATAAATGTGTCTATGGAGCATTGCAGGTTTAAGGCCCTACAGTGAAATCTGTGTTTGCTTCTGCAGGTCCCTGAGCCCTCAGGTGAAAGGGTCCAGGGGGATCATCTGTTCTGCTATTTCAGTTTAGCACTTTAGTGAGGCCACAAAGTGAAAGTCATCCACAGGCGGAATTCAGACTGCTTTTCACACGTGTTGGTGCTCATCAGGGAACAGAGTCTATTGGTGGAATTAGCTCAGCTGCTTCTCTGATAATGCAGTCCTGATGCAGGAGTTTGGACACTGTACAGCCCTATTGCTTCTTCTCTGGGCCTCTCACTCAGAGGAACCACTCAAAAATACTGGCTGTGGTGCATCAGGCTGCTGAGTTTTTGAGTACAGGTCAGAGATGCCCTGGCTCCATTGGATGTGGCTCTGCAATGATCCTTATGGATATTGCCTCCTCCATGCCTGGGCTGTGGGCCACAGTGCTACACAGAAATAGCCCCTCTTTGTGTCCTCTCTCATTTTTTTTGGCGATCCCGTGACACAGGTTTTGTCTAGGCTGCAGAAGTAATTTCTGGGCTTAACATGAGCTTCTTGCACAAGCTTTTCTTGTTTTGTATGTGGTTTAAGGCTAATGTGTTTTCTTCTATTTTGTATTATACACTAGAGGGGACTGTCTTGGTAGAGAATTTCCAGGCAGGACTTGCTAGTATGATTTTTGATGGTTATAAGATCTGCAGAAGGGATAGGTGAGAGACTCAGTGGGATGGCTCTGTACATTAGGGAGTGTTTTGACTATAGAGTGCACAAGGACAGTGATAATAAGGTTGAGTGTCTTACTTATGTAAGAATCAAGGAGAAGGCCAGCATCCTGGGGGTGGTCTGTCACAGACCACACAACCAGGATGAAGAGGTAAATGAAGTATGCTATAAGCCACTGGCTGATGTTTTATGATGTTTTGGGCTTGTGGGAGACTTTATCTTGACGGATATCTGCTGGAAACTTGGCACAGTGGAGAGGATGCAGTCTAGGAGGTTTCTGGAAGATAAATTCCTGTCACAGCTGGTAAGTGAGCCTACCAGGGCAGTGCCCTGCTGGACCTTCTGTTTATGAACAGAGAGGGGATGGTGGGAGATGTGGTAGTCAGAGGTAGTCTTGGGCACAGACACCACAAAATTATAGTTTTTGATTCTTGGTGAAGTAAGGAAGGGGGTCAACAAAACCCCTACTTAGGACTTTCAGGTGGTGGACTTTGGCCTGTTGAGGACACTGGTTTGGAGAGTCACTTGGGAAAGGGAAGGAAAAAGGAAAAGCAGGTCCTTTTTGACCAACCTGATTTTCTTTTGAGACCAGGTGACCCACCTAGCGGATGAGGGAAAGACTGTAAATGTTGTCTACCTGGACTTCAGTAAAGCTTTCAATACTGTCTTGCAGAGCGTTCTCCTGCAGAAGCTGGCAGCCCATGTCCTGGACAGGTGCGCTCTTTGATGGGTTAAAGCTGTCTGGGTGGCTGGGCCCAGAGAGTGCTGGTGAATGGTGCTACATCCTGGTGGCAGCCAGTCACTGTGCTCTCTCCAAATACCTGAAAGGATGTCAGAGGCCAAGTAGGGGTTGGTCTCTTCTCCCAGGCAACCAGCAACAGGACAAGAGGAAATGGCCTCAAGCTGGGCCAGAGAAGGTTCAGGTTCGACATCAGGAAAATTTTTCTCACTGAAAGGGTTGTCAAGCATTGGAACAGGCTGCCCAGGGAGCTGGTGGAGTAACTATCCCTGGAAGTGTTTGAGAAACAAGTGGACATGGCACTTAGTGCTGTGGTTTAGTTGGCATAGTGATGTTTGGTCAAAGGTTGGACTCAGTGATCTTGTCAGTATTTTCTGATCTTAACTATTCTATACTTTTGATTTTACAATTGACTTTGATATGATATTTTAGTGTCTTCAGTCACTAGATAAAAATTGTATACATTTCTCTTCTTTCTTTTCTATCCAGTGATACACCACTGTGTGTGTGATTCTGGTCATTCACCACCACAGCTCATCAGATAATCTTTGGGCATACCAGTAGCTGATGAAACAGGTACTTCACAGACAATTTCATGGCTCTATCCAACAGAACATTTAATCTTCTTCAATCAACAAAAATCACTCAAAGAAATTTCAACATTGAAGAAAGGTGGTAGTGACTGCTGAACTGATTAAAAGAAAAAACAAACTGATTTTTGCTGGATGTAGGTGCAGTGTTAGAATTGCCACTTATGCTGTGATATAGTGGACTTGGGCCTTGTAAAATCAAAATCTCAGCACAAGTGCTTGAATACAGTGTTTCAAGTGCAGTTGGGTATGCGTGTATCTTTCCTGGAAAGGTTTACATCATGTTTGTATGAATTAGCTTGATATGTGGTATAAATGTAAATAATTTTAGGCATCATTAATGGGAAAAACTATTTTTCAACTCACTGTTAGAGAGTTACATTCAATTATCATGTCTTAAGCTGCTTGAAACTTTTCTGAATATTAAAGTTTTGGGTAGAAATAATCTATGACTCCTATATGTCTCAAAAGATCTCTGAGGGAAAGAGGTTTATCTGGAAAATATAGCAAAAGCAACTCTCCCATTTCTCAGAGCAAGTGTGTGAAAAGTGAGATGTTTTGCCTGTGTTAGATCTCCCATAGGAATATTGCTGAGAAGCTGTTCTCTTTGTTCTCTTCCTGAAGTGGTGGTTTTTGTTTGTTTTTTTTCCTTTTCTCTTTTTAATTTCTGTGAAGTCATGTATCTTTTTGCCATTTTCTGAGGGAGGGTTCTTTGGGGTGGGGGTGTAACTTTTAACAGTAGCTCAAATCTGATTATGAACCTCTGGAATCTGTTTTCACAGTTACAATATTACAGCTGGTTGAAACTTGGCATGCCTGTTTTCAATGAAATGCCAACGCTGAATTTTCTTTTGAATGAGAATGAAAACAAACATTAATTTGTCCATAAAACTGATTTTTCAAAACACATTATTTTAGCTTCTTTGAAGTGCTATTTTAAGGAAATCAAAATATTGTATTCGGCTTTTGACTCCTCTAATTGTTCCATATAATAAGAAATAACATTCTAAATGATGTCTTTGAATGAAGCATGGCTTTTCAGAAAGGAAAAAATCATAGAACACAAAATATTTTTTGTTGTTCTACTTCTATTTGTTAATTGAAATCCTTAAAAGGAATCCTTGAAATTTAAGTTTCATCAGAATGGCCATTTCCATCATTGGTTCTGAACACAGCTGAATCATGTTAATGTTCAGAAAATGATTAAAATTTCATCTTCATGCAACATTTTCCAAGCCAGGAAGCACTGAACGAATGAGACCTCTCTGTAGCTGCTTCTGTTTATGACCAGGAGACAGAGATCAAGAATACTTCCTGTCTTTTGGTCCTCTCTTACCTCTATCCTGTTATTTGTTCCTGGGCAGCAGGAGGGAATTTAGTTATTGTTAAGAGGATGTAAAGTACTTCCTTGCATGTAGGGAGCTGGAAATGGAAAAGGAATATCTGAGGTTAAATCACAGAGTAGACTAACTGTAGGTTAAAGATGAGACAATTGGATGAGTTAGGAATGATGGGCTGCGCTGTGCTGTCAGTGGTCCCCCTGGGTTTGAGCACCTTCCTGTCATCAGCAAGAATTACAAATGCCACTGAGGAGGCATGCATTGCTTCCCTTTTGTAGCTCCCAAGAGAGGGCTGTTTTGGCCAACTCGATGTGCAGTCTGGTACTGCTGATCTAGCTATTTTCTCTGCTCATGTTCTACCTTGGGGGAAGTAAGGAGCAGGTATTTCACTGTTTGCAAGGGGAGACGCATAGAATCTACACAGCAGTAAAATCTCAAGCAAGCGAAAAGCAAGTCTGTTCTATGTAATATGGTGTAGATTTTGTTGCCAGACAGAACTACTTGTTCTGATATTTTTTTAGAAGTTGGTGTCCCTATGCTTTGCATAGTTGAAATGTGTAGTAGTGACTGGATTGCTGCTGCCTTTTTTTTTTTTTTCCTTTTTTAATAATTTATTCCTTGGTTTTGCTGCTTTTAAGTTCATCTTTATTTTGCCAGTAATGTTGGTCATGACTCTCAGTATGTTTTCTGGAATGCTTTTAGAGAATATTTTCCAGAACGTTTTTAAAGCTAGTGTTTAACTACTATTTCAAAATTTTCATCAGGAATGTTTGAACATGGGCAGTGTTGAACGCAAAACTATTCTTTTGCTTTTCTCAAAATGATGTTTGAATTTACCTTCCCTTTCTCCAAGTCTTGAAAGAAGAAAGGGATGCATTTGTTGTTATATAAATGTGGTTTTGTTTTGCCAAATTCATCCTTTCCTCAGAAGAAACCCACAGGAGAGTCCTAGGAAGACAGTAGCATCTCTGTGATTGATTTAAATTTCCTGCAGTGTATGTGATGAGAGATTTATGAACGTGGGGCAGTGCAGTTCCACAGCTCTTGCTTGTCTGAAAGGCTCTTGGAGAAGAGACTCCCTGGGTACCTGAAAGCTTTGAAGAGAAGTGACGTCCATAGAAGCAACTGCCTTCCTGAGCCACAGCCAGACCTTTCTTTTCCTCTTCAGGTGTCACATTTTAAATACATATTCAGTTGTTTTCCAGATCCCTTGATAAAAGCCACAGGAGAGATTCAGTGGCCGCTCCTGGAGGAGTGTGAGCACTGTCAGTCACTTCCTGTATTCCATGAACTACAAAAACCAGGCAAATTTCTGGTTCACTTTCACAAAAAGGTGCTAAAAATTAGAGGAAGCAGAGGTAAAAATCATGAGATGAAGAAATGAAACTTGTTGGAATGTAATTCAAAATCCTATTTCTCATTAGCATTGAGAGACAAGATATAGCCACAAATCAACTATCTAAATGAAACTACAAATGAAGCTGATAGTAAAATTTAGCAGGGCAATAAGATAAGAACTAAATACAAGATTACAGTGTAGGTTGTAGATGTATTTTCTGACTTGAATTCAGGTTTACATGTAGAGGTTTTAAGGTGTTTTTCTACAGGGAAGCTACACAAATTTTGAGGGCTGATTGCTGGAATAATCTCTCAGATGTAAACCTTGAACTACATTGAGCTCTCTAATCATTATACCCTAGGCTATTTTTTAACTGAGATTTATCAACATTTTTCAACTGGATTACAAAGTGTAAAGCTCCTAGGCATGCTTATGAACAATGCATAGTAAATATGCCACCAAAGTGTTTTCTGCTCCCTTCTTCAAACCCTCCAACTCTTCGAGTTGAAAAATAGTGTACTATCTAATCCTTTGTTATTTAAATATATAGTGGTTGGGGCTGTATTTTTCTATTGTTTGCATGGGAAGTAGATTGCATTTTTATGGGATTTGAATTCAATTTGTCATTATTCTCCTATTTGGCAGCTGGTGCACATCTCTGGATGCTGGCCAGAAGGAAAGGTGGGAGAAGCAGTGTAAGCTGATAAAGAGAGAATATTTTTTGGTGTACCAGGCAGCCACCCCTCCTTTCCCTTTTCCTTATTTGCTAATGTATATCGGGGTTGATTGCAGTTAGAGACCGGTACCTGAATTTTAAACATTTATCATTAGTTCTTGCATATGAATAGGGTGTCTAACTCCTGTTGTATTGGTGAAGATCTAGGAAAGTCCTGAGTAGGCACCTCTTGTGCCTAACACTGGGCACCCCTTGTGGCCTTCAGCTGTTAGTCCATAGACACGTGAGCCTTCCATCAGCCCCATCTGCTATCTGTCATCCCTTGGGCACTTTAAATGGTGTGAAACACCCATGGTAAGGTGAACTGCAGTTTGCTTCAAGTTGGGACAGGCTACAGGCTCCTGGAGAGTGATTTGACTTTCCCTGAAGCAGACACTTTAAATCCATTGCCTTGACTAGTGACTATACTTGGAGCTTGAATGCTTTTCAGAGACTCTTAAATACGGATGTTTTAATCTTGGATAGATCCCAGCCAGAGCAATTACCTTGCCTCTGATAACAGCTTGGGATTTTGGCGGCCTTAGTTGTTAATTTACATTATGAGAACTTAATTTTTGTAGAACAGCAGTTTTCACTAATAATAAACCTTTAATAAGATTTTCAGTTTTAGTGCTGGCCTTCTTTATTATTAACTACATAATGTTGTTGCTAGAAAACCTATATATAGATGTGAATACCTAGCTGGAGAATACTTAGTTCAGTAATTGTTTGAGCTAAAAGTGGCTTGCTGGGAATAATTTGTACACGGGCACGCATATAGCTTCCCTGCGCACATATACACTAAGAGCAGGTTTCTTGTATCATCTGATTTAATTTTAAATTATCCTAACAGCACTGAACATTATTTTACATTGTTTCCACAGAATAAATTTTTGATATAACTATTTTTTGATGACTTTTTATTTGGTCTTGGTTAAAATAGTACATAGAAGAGTAGAAATCCATTCAGAAGTAGCCTGCTTCCTAATCACTCTGACTTCTGAACAACAAGGCATAACACTTTACTGGTAGTTTCCTAGGCTGCATATCACAATTGCCTGAGTTGTTGTCAATGTAGTTCCTATTTTATTTCAACAGTAATTTTATTTAAAAAAAAATCATAGAAACGACAAAAAAATCCCAATAGCAACATGAATATGAAAGACACTTTATTTCCTGTTTGTATTATTCTAATCACAGAATCATTTGGGGTCAAAAAGACCCCCAGATCACTGAGTCCAACCTTTGACCAATCACTGCTTTGTCAACTGAACCATAGCATGCCCACTTGTTTCTTGAGTGCTTCTAGGGATGGAAGTGGACAGTCTGTTCCAATGTTTGACAACCCTTTCTGTGAAGAAATTCTTCCTGATGTCCAACCTGAACCTTCCCTGGTGCGGTTTGAGGTTGTGTCTTCTTGTCCTGTTGCTGATTGCCTGGGAGAAGAGTTCGACTCCCACCTTGCTGCAACCAATAAAATTGCTTTGTTGACTGCATTTTACAGAAAGGCTATGGGTAAATTGTCGGTCATGAAATTTGACCAAAAAAGTTGTCATTTAAAACTGTAACAACAGAATCTGGAAATCTGCTAACTCAGGTTGCTGTATGTATGCTCCTTATGAAATAACTGAAATCAGGTTTGTGAGGAGGGGTAGGAGAAAAATATCATATAGATGCAATCCGACCTCCAGCCCTAACAAAGGGGTCTTGAATTTTCCCCTATATATTAGTAATGCAGGCTGAACCATTTTTGGTGATGACTAGCAACGGTAGAGGGAAGAATTAAACTTGAGTAGAATATTACGGTTTCCTTTTGATATTTTTAAAAATTAATTTTGAAAAAAGCACAAAATAATTAGGAGAATGGGTAAAAAAACTAATTCTTCAGTGATGAAGTTGAGTGAGATATTTAAGCATATGCTGAACTTTAAACATTCAATATATTTTTTGGCTATATTCAGCAAGAAAGTATGTAATTTCCTTCTATCTAAAGTGAGAACTTAAAATTTCAGATTGCTTGCTCAGTTACCATCTATCCTGGAGGGAACCAAATTTTATTTGCAGAAAATGTCAATATGTTCTGTGGGCTTCAAATATTTCTTATGAAAATGAGAATTCACTGACAGAATAATGGTATGAATTTTAACTTGATTTTGCCTTTTCAGATTTTAATGTCATTTAGCTTTGGAAGCTACTGCCCAATGTGAAGGCATTTCTATATTCTGTTGGGCATATTTGGTATTCTGACTTCCCCATTGCACTGAAGGGGGAGTTCAGGTTTTTAAATTAAGGTTTATGGTTTAGACTGTACAGCTGTCTGCTACTAAGAACCTTCCTTCATTAAACTGTGAGTTGATGTGGTGCATAAGTCACTGGAATGTCAATTTGGGTTTGCAGATAAAGTTTTAAATTAATTTTCTAATGTTTGAAATAATTACATATAATGTAGCTTAATCTTTTTAGACTCGGTGCAGTAAATGCTTTGTTTACATTTCAATGATTTTTTTTATCTTTTAGTGTGAAAGTTATGGTTTTGTATAAGGATAGAAGGCAAAGGATGATGTAGAAGTAAATACTGATAGTGGAAAACTACTCTGGTGTGTTGCTCAGAAAAACGCAGAGAGATTTCCTTTACAGAACATTCCTACTTTCTGTATTTATCATTGGCACAATAATGGGGAAGGTAACAGTTTCAGCAACCTGGGTCATTCATTCAGCTTCTGCACATAGATCCCACTGAACTTGAATAGGTATTTCTGGGCTTTCTCAGGTTGAACACACACAAGGTGCTGTCTCCAGCTGCAGATAGCCAAGCAAGAGTTGATGCTTCAGGCTGTGGCTGAGGTTCTTGTGGTGCAGCTGGTTTGCAGAAACCTGGAAGTGCAACTTGTGTATGTAGCTGATAGCACAGGACAGCTGTACTTGGTTTGACCATGTTTCCTTGTGGGGTAAGTGGAGTCTTTAGCCCACACCAAATGCTGGTTAGCATGTGCAGAGGTAGTTGTTGGTCTTTTGAGCATCAAACTAGTAATCTGCAGTAACTTTCTTCATAAGTTTCCCTGTTTTGAACCATCTTTGTAGAATCTGAGAATGTGTGACCACTACTTGCTTCTTCAAACTCATAACTAGCTTGAGAAGAGGATCTAGAAAATAGAGTGCTGACAGGGCATCTCCTTATGATGACAGGGCATTCTCAGTGAGGAAAGAAAACAGATGTGTTCCTTGCAAAAAATTCAGCACTTCTCATTTTAGAAAGTACTAGTTCTTAATTCCATCCTCACCTCTCTGAAGGGCTCTTTAGAAACTGGGCCAGGATCCTTTAAGATCTTCTCTCTAGAAGTTTATTTGTGAAAGTCTGGTTTCTGCAGATCGCTCTCCTCTTTCCTGTAGCTGACTATTCTTACCTTGTCTGTTTCTTGTCAAGTCTTTCTCACATCTGTCTTTTTTTACTGAATCTCTGCAGTGTGACTTTTCTAATTTATTTTTAATCATATAATTACTTAAACTTATATTTTCCCTGTTTTTCCTCTCTGTGATTCAGTACTTACGCATGTGTGGGTCTGCTTTGGAGAAATATCTATTTCTTCAAATTTTTGCTAACTTGCTATTTCCACAAGGAAGGTGGCCATCCTAGATTTTAGCAGGACATGGTTTTAAATTGCTTCTGTTCATACAGGTCCTGAGTAAAGTTTGTCATCTGACAAACATTGCCATTCTCCCCTTGACTGCTGGTCAGAGCAGCTTTATTGGAGCAGGCATACTGTTCAGTGTTGAGCCTTAAACACTGAAGGATTGGGATGCTCTGGGAATCACATTTTTCATGCATGTTTCACAGCTAAGGTTGCAACTGGAAGCATAGTCCAACTGCACTACAGATATTAGAGTAACTAAATGACTCTGCAACATGATACTGTTTAAGATGAATAGTGTCCATATCCCAGCACGCAGTGTTTCATATCACATATTTATCCTATCACATATTTAGTGTTTCCTGTGATGCCCTGACTGATGCCAGTGTTGGTCAATTATGGTTGATGATGAATTACTGATGTCAGTGAAACAATGTTTTCATTGCTTTTATACAGATTTCACTTGCAGTCTTTTAATCTCTTCAAGCTTTATTGCCTCAGAGAAAATAGTTGCCCAGCTTATTTTTAGAGTCTGGTTTATGCCTGGCCAATCCATGAATCTTAAAACCTCTCCCTCACACAGTTCCGCCCAAGTTCTGTTTTGTTTTGCCTTTGGTGTCTCAGTAAATGGTGTTTTGATTACAAAACAACCCCAAACCCTCACAAAACTCAAAAAACAACACCAGGAAGTAAAAGGGATGAAAAAAGAATTTTCCAAACGTGATGCAGAAAACAAGGATGCCGAAACTGCCAGCCGTACTTTGCTTATAAATCAGGTTGTCTTATTTTCATGCTCAGCAATTATAATCAGGTTTCTATGTTTTCTTCATGAATCATCTCTTAGATTTGGATTCCAGGGCTACTATGACTAACTCATGCTGTACCTCCATAATGGTGGGGTTAGAGAGGCAGGATGCTGCAAAGGCAGGAATTGCTCAGAAATTACTGATGTGGTGACTTTGTGCCAACAGAGTCCTTGTCACACTCTCCAGTGGTGGGGCAGTGATAGTGACCGTGTGGGTTACCTATTCTGAGCTCCAGTACTGAGGAGAATACTGTCCTCTGCAGTATTCTACTGTGGAGCACAGCTTCATAGTCAGATCTTCTTGACAAGCATGTTACTCTGATGTTATTTTAATTTTCAGGGCAAATCATGTCTGAGACTTCTTATGAGTAGTGTTGCTTGCAAGCTATGGATTTGGACATCATGATGGAATGTATGTGTCCTTCTGTATACTCACTGATGATGAAAGACAGGCATGGTCTACAAAGATGATACCCAACTTTTCATACAGCTCAGTTCTAGAAGGCTGTTTTTTTTCTGGACCACCTCTGTTGTGTGCTGGACTGCATGAACAGTGCATGAACATATAAAATCACAGGTACTTGTTTGTGTGCTGCTCCAGGTGTTAATCCCGTCAAATAGACCATTTCTGTGCCCCTGCCCATAGGAGAATGTAAATCATAACTTTCCACTATTCTTGGTTACACTAGAGTTAGCCATGTGGCCATTTTTGGGCTACCCTGCAATACAGGTGGACTTGGGGAAAGTTAGGCTTTTTCAATACTCCTCTCTCCCAGCCAATCTTTGCAGCAGGATAAAGAGAAAGCTACCTAGTAATATATAAAAATTGGAGCCCAGATGTCCCACATGAGTCACAAAGAAAATTCTCTGAGGCATTTCACTGAAAGCACGTTCTCTACTTTCTTAGACTCCAAGAAATTTCAATCTGTGCAGAACTTATAAAACAGTATTAAAATTCAGCATAGCATAGAATTACGTCATGTCACACATGCTCTCAAAAATAGCATCTTCTTGATGGCATTAAAGTAACAGTATTTAATTGTGCATTTTTTCACAGTTTTTCAAGATGCTTGGTAGACTTTTACATATAATAAGAAAGCCAAATCCTTTTTCACTCTGTGTACTGAAGGAGATAGACTGCAGCCCAAGGATGGGAGAGGACAAAGCGTTTCATTTTGCCCTAAAAACTTTATCTGCTCTATTTTAATTGGCAGAGCTGTGTCCAATCTACATTTCACTGCTTCTCTTTGAAACCCTCTGGATAGTAGAAAGCATTTGAGGTTGTAAATGTTGCCCCACAGAGTCAGGCAGCACTTCAGCCAATATCTTCAATGGCTAAAATTGTCACTTTTTAATGGGGGATACTGCTAAAAGTACAGATTTTCTCTGGCAAGAGCCAGGTTTTACACAGTGGGAGTTTGTTGCAACTTTAACTCTTCAAATAGCTCTAGGTCACTGGAGTAGGAGCTTTCAGTAAAAAATTTCTGCCATCGAGGAGAGAACCAATATGCTCTTTGTTCATTCTAAGCATGTTGCTCCTAGTGCAGGGCAGAAAAAAAGTTGAGACCAAGTCTTGGCACTGGCAGATGTACGCTAGCAGGAAATCTCCTGGAATAGGGTTTTGGCTGGTGAAGTCTGGAAGGATAAGAGCTTCTTTTTGCTATCTCGGTGTGAAAAGATGATTCGTGCTTGGGAATATGTCCCTGTGTCTTTTGCTGCATATGTAGTCACAGAGCAGGTGGCATATAGATTGTACCACACAGAGATCCACACACGCAAATTAGCATGAACTTAAATACAGGGTGACTCAAGATGGAGATGCCACGTACCACACACTTGGGAAATGGCATTGCTTCTTCTTGTGCTCTGATCTGCATGCTGTTGCTCTCTCTTCCCAAACAGATATGCCCTTGTCCTTAGACTAGGGAAGAAATTTAAGCTGTCAGATCTGGCGTATTTGGGTAAGATGAACTCATTAAATGAATATAAGGCCCTTTCCTGGATTTGGAATGTAGGCGTGCTCTGAGTGCCTACTGGTTTGAGCAGTGGACAGGTTCTCCTGTTCTCTCACTAAATTACCTGATGCTTGACACATCAAAAAGTAAGGTTGTTGTTAAGAGCAGGAGATAGGCCTTTTGATCATGCAACCTGTGTTGATTGCCTAAGTATGGTGAACTCCATGTTTAGTTTTTGTTTATACTAGTGTTTGAGCTTGAATTATGGATACACTTTTGAAATCAGTATTTCCATTTTGGTTCATAGAGCAGTATTGGAACATTTACCTCCAGGATGAAAGTAAGTGTTCCAACCACCAGTGTGTGGTCATGTTCAGTCCACAGATTTATTTGGAAATAGTCACCTTCCCACGCACTATATGTGTACCATGGATATCATATACTCAACACCACCTGCTTCACGCTACAAATCCTGTATTGGGATTTGCTGCTTCCTGATACAGCCCTAAAGCTCCGCTGACAGGAAGAAGGATGGGTGCTCTGACTCAGGGCACCATGGTGGGGAGAATGTCTCATCCTGAAGATACAACTTGGTTCTACTTTGGGGCCTAAACTAATAAAACATCACTCTCCTTCCAGAGGCAGAGGGCTTGCTTTGTGATCAGCAGAAGTGATAATCAGACTGGGTCTACAAAATCTGCATTTAACACACAAACCCCAGTTTGTGAAACCTATCGGCTAAGGTCGGCACCTTACAGAATTATGCTTAAGCAGCTTAGAAATCTTTTTGCCCCAAAACTGCTTTATGCAAATATGTGCCTAAATAGTAGTGAAATTAAATTAGCAATGCTAGTCATAAAGGAGAAGCACTTTTAAGACCTGTGGCTTGCAGCACCTCTGATCCTCTTTTCTCAGTGTTTCAGAGAAAAAGTTCAGCATTAAATATTTGGCTGCTTTGAGCCTGCAGCTTGAGAACCTGGTACAGCTTTATTCCATGCTCAGGTAGATAATAACTGGGTTTCAAGCTTGCACAGCTGTTTTTTGACTGTTTCACAAGTGCATATGATGGCTGACTTCATCTTTCTGTGCATAGGCCTGATTTACCAGTACATCATGCAAGATCATGCACATTATATACGTCTGCTGATCTTACTCTTTCTCTCTCTTTATGTACTTTAATGAATATATACTTCTCAGGGCAAAATGGTGAGGATAACCAAGCCCTATGTAGGGCAACTTTTATGCAGAAAAAAATTTTTTACAAGAAATAGTAATCCCCAATGAAGCTGCAAATTTGCACTTGTAGGTCCTTCTTTCTACTGGCATGTTCCTTGAACTCATCAGAAAAAAGTCAAAGGTGGATTTTCCTCTTGCCACCCTTATGAAGATCAACTGTGATGAAACTCTGTATTTCTTAATTTTTATTTTTCTTATTATTTTTTTAAGCCCTTTACTTCTAAAATGCTGGGTCTGTGGATGTCCTGGCTCTGAGGGAGTTTTGCCTGTATTGGAGAGGATAACAGCTTCGGACCAGCCACCCCACTGTAGCTTCACAGCCCCACTCCCACAATGACCCCTGCCTGTCTTTCATTCCCCAGCGCCTCTCTGCTCACATATAAATCAGAGCAGAAGTGTGAAAATGCTCAGATGACTTCTGAAGACTTTTTGGCACACCCATGAATTGCTCATACCTCCAACCATGGCTGTGAACGCTGACTGTTAATCCTGGGAGCTGCTGTTGAGTTGTGCTCTCACCCGTGTGAATCCCTTATGAATGAGCGCGTGTAGCCTGCCAGGACAGGCAGAGCAGGGGAAGAGGAGCTTGCTCGTGCTGCATGCTCCTCTTCTTTCCTTGTTACTGCTCTAGTATTTACTGCATCCAGTGGCAAACCCTTGATCTCCACTGGATTTTCTAGGTGGTCTGATATTCCTCTTTCTAGTACTAATGTAGAAACAACATTGATCAATTCAAAGCCCGACCCCTTTTTCTACTATAGAAGGATTATTCTTTATAAAACTGTGAATTGTTTTTGCTTTTCTGTCTGGTAATGGATTTTTTGCAAGACATACTGTTCATTGCCACCTTGTTCTGTCACCTACTGTCACATTACAATATGTTTTTTGCATCTTGTCTCATCTTGTCCTTAAAGCATTGTAAGCCCTGACCCTTGTTAACACCACAAAATCTTGATGGCTTTGGAACCTCTGTCTATTACCATAATGAAAATATTAAACAGTAATTTCCTCCTCAGATGGCAATAGATGTAGCATTGCTGGGAGTCTTGAACTGCTTATCAAATAGAAAATTTATCTTAACATCTGTAGCTGAAATGAAGTAAAATAGTTGGTGGCTGCTGTGCTAATGTTTCCACAAAGGAGAAAAAACTGAAAATGTATCCAAAACCAGTGACCAATGTGTAGTATAAATGTTTATATCCAACTTTATGAATTGGTGCGGGGAAATACTATTATGATGTGGAGTTTGATACTGACATTTTTATAGACAAGTGATTTTTATCAGCACTTTGTTGAGGAAAGAAACTATCAAGCATGTTTCAGTTGTGGGTTTTAAGATAGGATGGTACTTCCCTCTTTCCTTCTCTCTCTTGCTCTTCTGCAAGAATTTGATTCTTTGATCAGTGCAGGAAAGGTAAATGCTGCCTGCAGTGTTGTTGGATTATTCCCAAATGACCTGATTCTGTTAAGGAAATTATTTTAAAATATATTATGGCCTCTGATCAGTGTTATCTTTGGAAACTAGAGCCATAACTCTGCCTTTACTGTCAGACACCAATGATTCCTCAAGTTTCTGGTGTTGCTGAGGTGTAAGAAACCATTGTGTCCAGTGAACAGAGTGCAAGGGGAGAGCCTTTGAACAGGTACCTCTTCACAGTTACTCACTTATTTGCAGACAGCTTTTCACTGTCTTAAACAGCTCTTAACTTTAATTCTCCCATGGTATGGAGATGCACAATTTAAATACTATTATACTTTGATTCCTGTTTTCCTTGTCATATTATAGAATAGTATTTATGGTGCTATGGCAAGAACATCTTTTATGAGTATCCTTTGCTCTGGCTGTATTTGTGTTTAATCACTCTACTGCGAGCAATATCCTTGGAAGGATAACAGGATGTGAACATCCTGGTTCATGAAGAACATATGCAACAAGATTATTAAGCAATTAGTCTCCATAAATCATGTTTTCTTGGTGTATTACTATATGTTTCAAGCCTGTTCCAATGCTTGACAACCCTTTCCATGAAGAAATTTTTCCTAATATCCAACCTAAACTTCCCTTTAAGGCTATGTCCTCTGGTCCTATGGCTTCTTACCTGGGAGAAGAGAGACCTGGCTACAAACTCCTTTCAGCTAGCTGTAGATAGGGTTAAGGTCTCCTGCAAGCCTCCTTTCCTCCAGGCTAAACCACCCCATCTGTCCCTCACAAAACCTGTGCTCCAGACCCTTCCCCAGCTCTGTTGCCCTTCTCTGGACTCACTCCAGCACCTCAATGTCCTTCTTGCAGTGATGGACCCCAGACTGAACACGCTACTCAAGGTGGGCCTCACCAGTGCAGGGTACGTGGGGAGATTCACTGCCCTGGTCCTGCTGGCCACACTATTGCTGACACTGGCCAGGATGCTCTGGGCCTTTCTGGCCATCTGGGCACACTGCTGGATCATGTTCAGCCGGCTGTCAACCAGCATCCTCAGGTTCTTTTCCGCTGGGCTGCTTTTCAACCACACTTCTGCCAGCCTGTAGCACTGCACAGGGTTGTTGTGACTCATGTTGCAGTAATTTTTTCTTCCCCACTTCCTCCCGTAAATGTATGTAGCTGAGTGATATTCTTTCTCTGCCTTCCAGACTTTAAGGAAGAAGAGCTCAGAAATGGACTGAATTTTACAGGAAATATTGCACCCTCCTTCTGAAATAACTGGTGTTTCATAACTTAAAAGAATGACAAGCCTCTTAAGCCTTTTCAAAAACTAGACTGAAGCTGAGTATCTTTATTAAAATTCCATTATACTAAAATGGCCAAAGTTCAGCTATCATTAATTATCACAGACCTTCAGTGAACAAGTCCAATCTAAAGATCTATATCAAAATATCATTCATTATAAAAGCTAATGGTTTGTTTAATTATTCACAGAACTGTCATGGATTGATTTGTCTGCAGTCCTGGGCTAGAATTTTACTCAAATTTTAGAAAAATTGTACAAAACATTTCTCTAATTTTATTTGCAGCATATGTAATTTAAAAGGTGTTGATTTTGTGGGTTTTTTTCCTTGAAAGCATTTTGGTTTACCTATTAATAATCTAAAACTCAAAAATGAAAATCATAATTTCTATCTGTGGAGTGATTCTGAAGTTTTAATCTGATTTATTGCCTGATATTAAAAGATAGGTAAAGGAAGATTACATGGCTTTGCATTAACTTCTATATTTACTGCTTCTAAAGAATAACATTAAGATAACTTGATAGCATGGTAAATGCAGTCTGAGTGGAAAAGTTGATCTATATTGAAGATGTTAATCCTGTCCCTCTCCCTTAATCATTTGAGTGTATATTTATGTCTGAGGCTGTGCTATGTCTCTTGTTTCAGGGCTTTTGGTGTGGGGCACCAAATGTTGAGAACTATATTTCTTTAAAGTGTATTATCTTAGCCGTCACTGACTTAGATTCCAAGAAATAGGGATGCAAGAGATCTGGCCATATGTCCACTGTGTTCCCACATGTGATCAGCTTAAGTTACTCCTCACCAACATTTGAAGGTTTTTTTTTTGAAATGGACCAGGAATGGCAGCATTTCTGCTGGTCAGTTAGGACATTTATCCCAGAAAATCTTGTTGAAGTTTGTGTGTGTACTGAGTTTGTTTGTGCACTGAGAATTTCATTGCCCAATTTCTCAGTACTGTGAGAGTTTTCTGTAGCTCTTCATAGTTTGGATTTTTGAGAATTGCTCAGAGTTACTAAAGATGCTTTTCATTCATATTCCTTTTATCATTAAGCACATATTAATCTCTAAGTTGATCTTTCCTCCTATTTCAAGATGGTCATGTTTTTCATAGCTTGTAATCTGGAACCTTGCTGGTTTTGTGGCTGCTGTCCTGCTTCTTGATCAAAGGCATTTTGTAAACCCATGAGATCATCTTTTATTTGCATGCTAGCTAATTCCTTCAAAGAGTTTTTAATATTTTTGTCTGTTATCAGTTCTCTTGCTAAATCTATGTTGGCTCTTCTCCTGTATGTCATGGATATTCATTTATCTAATGATGCTATTCTTTACTGTAATTTCCAGCACTGAAGATGATTTAAATGATAGATTGTACAAATGGGATATTGCACATTGGTTATGACAAATACTTTGGCAATTTCACATATGAGGTCCTTCAAATCTCTCGGGTGAAAGCCATCTGGCCTTGAAAATTTGTTACCATTTTTTATCAATCTGCCCTACAGCTATTCTACTGACACATTAGTCTAAGATAACATTCTACAAAAAAGAATGAATTGCTGTGGGATCATTCAAACATCATCTAGGGCAAACAAGTCTTGTAACCATTTTGGAAGCTTTACAAGCTCTCTTGTAGGTTTCTCATTCACTTAATTGCATTTGAGGGAAAACAACTATTGCTGCTATGTCATTAGTAAATTTTCTACTAATTATTTACTAAACAGTCATCTTATTTTACATTTAAGTTGCCAGAATTCCAGTGTGTTTTATTTAAGTGTGACTTCTGTGACCAGTAGCTGACTTCTGTTGTCTTATCAAACAGGCAAACAAGGTGATTACTTTGCGGTTTTTTTGGTACTTCTGTTGGGTTTTTTTGTTTGGTTTGGGGGTTAGTTAATTTGTTTGATTCTTTTATTTTTTTTTCCCCCCTCCTTCCAGAGCCTTGACTTTGATCCTTCCTTTTGTTATGGAACATGAGCACAAGAACTATTCCTACCTTAGCACTCCTGGACAGATCCTTTAGACGTGTGGAGAGGTGCCCCCTCTGCACCCAGCAGTGCAGTGTGAGTTTCACTGGCACCACCGACCCAGCTTTAATTGCCTGGGATTTGTGTGTTACAGGTCAGCTTCAGGCATTCTGTGTAGCAGAGTGAGCCAGAAAATGTGTGAGCTCCTGCTGGGCTTGTATTCATATTTGCTTTCACCAGTAGATTTTGAAGTTTTCTCTGATTTTTGTGTGTTTGTTCATTCCCTCTGTTCTGTTTCTCTTCTAGCAGAGTGCAGACCTCCTCCCCTGCTCTAGTCTGTATCTCTGTGGTTTTGTTTGGGTTTTGGATCAAAGTTAGAGGTGAAGGTCCAATTAGTAGATGCACAATTTCATCTCTTCACTTGGGAAAGTCTTGGTATGAAGCTTTTTGTTTGTGAGTGCTACCAGAAACTAAGGCTTTATTACATGATTTTTTGGTGTTTTCTTTGCTGTTTTTTTTTAAAGCTCCATGTTCTTGATGGCTGTTTTGTTACTTTACCAGAGCTTTAAGGAAGAAAGTTAGAATTCGCTTTGTTTAAAGGTTTAGATAAAATTAGAAGTTTCCTGGGAGGTTCAGAGCTTTCATGTCATTGCAAAAAAAGAAAGGAAATGTTATCTAAGGAGATGTGTACATGTGATGCCTGATGCTTCAGGGATTTCAGACAATGCTTGAAAAGGTAAGGAGTGAAAACATGATGGGATTTGTACTCATGAAATTAAGAGTAGGATATTGTTCTTTACATTAGAGATTACATTAAATATTTAAGTCTGATTCCTTTGTGACGTGATGGACACTTAGGATAAGTGTGTTTCCTTACAGTGATAATATTTTGTCTCCTGATACTTTTCTTTTATCAAAACCTGGCTCTTCTTTTGAGACATCCAGCAGCTTTTCACATGTTACTACTTAAAGTATGTTACTCCATTTAGAGAAGGGAGGCAGGACCGTGGAAAACCAGAATGATGTGCATAAAAACTTAGACATTTCAATCTAGTCTGCTATTGACTTTTAACACTTAAAAAACCCAACCCCTTCCCCTAAAACCATTGAAGAACCCTATTTAAAAATATACCTTTGTGGGACATATTCTCAGTTGATGCAGGTTTTTACAACCTTGTTAAAGTCCAAAGACTTGTTTCAATTTATGCAAACTGAGGCTTTGTATGTGCAAACCTTGAACTGTGGGAAGTGTTTAATTTATTTATTACTGTCTAAGCATGGTTTGGGCAGCGAGGGCTTTCTTCCTACCACTGTCACTGTACTAAGGGCAGCAGGGCTGCTCTTGTGGAGTTACTGAGAGCAACTTCAGGACTGCTGCAGACGAGTATAGCTGAGGCCATGTTGGAGCCAGGATACGTGCCTGAGGTGCTTGGAGAATTCAGTTGCCAACTCTTAGGAAGTGTCTGAGCAAGCATGAACTGATTCCTTTCACTTAATGTAGATTTTCAGAGATGAGAAAAGTGTGGTCCAGTCAGCAGAGATGCTGCCTGGCTATTTTGAAAACTATGCCTTTCAAACAGCAGTTCCCAGCTTGGTGCTGGGATGTCCATCCCATTCATGGGATTCAGGATGTGTGCCCATTCATGCAAGTTTCTTGCCAAAAATCTTTGTGTCTTGTTCTGTCTGAGGAGTGTCCAGATAAGCATGGCTTGGATATAACAGATTTCACAGTGTATTTCTGATTATCCCTTGGCATTATCTCATCTCTCCTGTTTCTCAGGTGCTTCTACCCTTCTTCTCCTGTCCAGCAGGTGTGGATGATGCTCTGGGAAAGGAAGAGGTGTGGATAGGCTTTGCAGACAGAGGAATCAGAGGTTGGCAAAGAGGGGGTAACCAAAGGAAGTCTTCTTTAGACGCATAGAGCGCTCCTCTCTCATGCTTTAAATAAAAATTAAAAATTAAATTAAAAATGCCAGAGTTCCTCAGCCAAACCACTACCAGCTCCTTTGATTGCTTTTAGCAGGGATTAAGTAGTGGAACTTCTAAGTCTGAGAGTTGCCTGGAACTCTGTACTATCATGTTCCATGTTAAATGAATGCATCCTAAAGTAGGTCCTCTGGGTAAACTATTTCAGTTGAAATAGTTCAGGTTGTCAAAGATATAATTGATCAAAACCAATCATAAAACAGATTGCACAATTCATTGAAATTGGTGTTTGCAGCCTCACCTATGTGCATATGCAAATATCTCTGAACAGATCTTTAAAAATAGCAGTATACTCCTACTCCATAGCTGCATAACTCCTCATTCTAGAGGCTCAAATAGCTTTGTATTCTGGGATGGATGATTCTTTGAAGTCCTTGTGAGCTGGATAACTATTCAGTTTATTTTATGCCCTATAGGAGTGGGCTGTCTTCATCATCTGGCTGAATATTTCACTATGGAGTTATATTTTTATTAGTAATGCTGTCATTAATTAAAGTGCCAAGTTGTTAGTGTTTTGTGGCAGTGTTTGGTGAAGACCATTTGAGCATAGTGGAATTCAAGCAGCTTTTACTGACTGCAGAAATATGTGTGGTTATAGGATTAATCATTTGGAGAATATTTTTCTATCTAATAGAGAACTTAACTAAGAGATTCTACAGTCCTTCAAGAGATTCAGATTCACAGATTTCAGTTAAAAATTAAATAATAAAACACATACCAAAGATAATAGGGAGTATTTAGTAATAAAATGTGAATATATCCTATATATGTGAATATATTGAGTTGCTATTAAACACGTTATAGAAGTAAAGTTCAGTAGTACATGCTATCTTGTGAGCCAACTAAAATGTGTTTTATGTGTCATTACTTTTTTCATCCTCACAGTTTCTCTAATGCTATGGGCCTTTTTTCTTTAATTTTTCAGGAGAGTCTTAGCAAAAAAGGAAAATGTACTTTTAGGTGAGAGGATAAATGTGCTTTGGTTCTGAACTGAAACATGACTACAAAAATTGCACCTTCCTACCCAGGAGGTCTGATCTCTATATTTTTTGTCTGTTTCATTCATTAATTTAAATGACTAAAGGCCATATTTCACTGGGTTTCATCCCAGTAGGTTAGTAAACTGTCATGTAGCAAAAAATAGATTTTATTTTCCTTTATATTTAATCATTGAAGTTGATAGCTAATCCTCAGCTGCAGGGCCAATTTATTCCAAGTTTGGACAGTCAAATTCCATAGTATAAATTATTTTAAATGCTAAAGAACTGCACTAGAATATCTGCAGATATTTTTTTTTTCCTTGGTGTAAGTTTGGTAGCCCTATCTGAGCAGAAAAGAAATTAGCTCTTCCTTCAAAACCCACTAGGCTGGGTTTTCCAGCTGCTAGATCCATACTTCTACAAAGAAATTGTCTTTAAATTAAAACAATTCAGTCAAAATAATTGAGGTATTCCCACCAGCCTCTTCAAGAATGAAAGCTAAGAAGAGGTGGGACTAATTCTTGGTACTTCAGTGGGCTTTGGACCATTCTTATGAATACATTCTTAAGTAGTTGTTGACATCATAAATAAATTTGCCTTGTAGTTGTTGCTTTCATGGGGTTTTCTGGGGGCTGGGAATATGGGTAGGGTTGACATATTCTTAGTTAATTTTTAAGATTAGATAAATAGTTTCTACTATCTACTGCTGTTTTGACCACAAATGAGAAACTACTATAAATTAAAATGTATACTTGTGTTTTTCATTTATTTTTAATTTAGGCTTTCAAAGCTTTGCTTCTTTTTTTTTTCTAATTTTCTGCTTCTGGTGACCTATTTTGCTAATATGCTTACCATCCTGTTTGTTCATTAAAATGACTGCCAACTAAATTTACTTTTATTTTATGTTTTTTAAAAGTCTTGTGGAAAAAGCCATTCTGTTTGTTCACAATGGCCACAAAGGGCTCTTCAGATATGGTTCAAGCAATGTCTCTTATGGAGGAATTCACACATGTAGGTGGATTGAATGAACTGCGTTTGGACGACCGGGTTATAACGACAGTCATTCTCATTAGTCTGTATGAAGGGGATGTGGGTAGAGCTTGCAAGTGCCTGTGTATTTGCCGCCTTAACACAGATGTGTTACTGTGGGAGCACAAACTGTACCTAGGGTTATTCCTGTCTCTTGGAGATTGAGTAGTGTCCTGAGGTTCATGTTGGCTGACACTTGAAAGCTGACAAGTGTCTTAGCTTCCTGCCCCCTGTTCACCAAATACAAACCGATTTTCCTTCCAGTGTGAGAGGTTCTGAGAAGTGAGAGTGCTGTTGCCTGACTTGAAACATTCAAAGGCCATTCTCAAACCAAGAACTGGGAAATGTTTTATCCGTTCTTTATTGGTATATGGATTATGGAAAAAGGGCAGACCTTGAATTTGATATTTCTCCATTTATTTTGTAAAGGTCAGCTCTGTACAAATTTACAGAAAGATCTTACTGATTCCTTCTGTGGTATTCCTTTGCTGGATAGGGAGCCTTTAACATGGAGAAATGAAGTTGTTGCTTGGTGTTACATTTGTTTGTTGGCCTGAAGAAGGGAGAGCTCAGTAAGATAATTTCTGAGTATATATGTAGTTAACTAGAATAATCAGATTATTTAGTTTCAAGTAATACATGCATGTAATAATGTAATTCATACAACTATACAAAATAGAATAGTTGGCCAATTAATACATTTTTTTCCATAATAAAGCCTGACTCAGATATTAGACTAATATCTATATAAAAGTATCCAAGCAAGAAGTTACTGCTTTGATGTGCAGAGATTCTTTGCTATGTCATTGCCTAATGGCTGAATGTTAGGGGAAAGGCTTCAATGGCAGGGTCAAGCATTGGGGAGTAATTAGAGACAAAACTTACTCTGTTATTTCCATTAACTACAAAATAACTGAAACATGTTTTATTGAATTGCAGGGGTGTGATCTGTAGCCTAAAATACTCTTTTGTGTTCTCTTTAACTAGCAGGGATCTGTTTCAGGTCTGTGTTTGCCTTTTGGGGCTCCATAGTTGTTGCCAGCGTGAATTTTTTGGAAACGGCACTAATCCTACAATGGCTTTTCTGCTCTTGGAAGGTGACAGCTACTAATGCTCAGAGATGGAGGTGGCCCTGGTACAGCTGCACCAGGGAGGTTCCTGTGTCTGCAGGCAGGCACATCATCTTGGAGATAGCACAGGAACCAGAAAAAAATACTAGATTAATTATAAATTCATTAATTACATTCTTCCAACAGCTTGCAGAGAAGTGAGTAGGAAGAGATAATTGAGGATTCAGGGGTAGGTTTCTGAAGGCTACTATAATTTGACAGGTAATTGACAAACTTGGTTTGGCAGCTCTGTTTTATTTTAACAAATGAAAGCGGATATTTTTTTCCTCTGGAATTAAGTGATAGCATACTCAGTTTCTTGTAAAACAGCAGCTGTTATCTAAAGCATCTTTACAAGTGTGAAGAAAGCTTGATAATATAGCAATATAATTTCTGTTTTAATATCAAAAATTAGATGGCTTATTTGTTAAAATGACACTTTCACCAAGTCTTGAAGACAGTTACCTTATGTATGTAGATGCACATACTGGAACTACATGCCGAGATTAAATGTTCAGATTGGTTTCAGCTGATTTACTTAACTTGCTAATTTATGCAGCAGCTGTGCTCCTATAGCAATCAGAGAAGGAACTCTGGAGGAACCTGGCTTTGTTTGGACTATATAAGGAAGATGTGGTGGACCAGATTCATTCCTGCTCTTGGGGTACATATAGAGCTACTCTGTGTCATGCAGCTGAAGGAATTGCTCCTATTCATGAAGCTTGACATATCTAGACATCTGGGGAGCAGTTCTGATAAAACTCCCTAAGAATGTCAATGTGTTGTTTTGTTACAGAAACCCAATGCAGTCTGTAAAGCATAACCTGGCTGACTACAGCCAGTGCTGCGGCCAAGGGTGTCATGCAAAATGTATCTGCATGCAAATATGATTCAAATGGAAACCTCTGGTAGCTGATTTGTAAGTGAGGAAAAGGACCTGAGTTAGAGGAAAGCAAATATGGTTTGGCTGGAACCAGAAGGTGACAGAAACAGTGGTTCCTGCAGTGAGAGCTGCAGGATGGAGACAGGAAGGGTCTGGTCAGGGGCACCAGGAGGTCTTGGGTATTGCTTCCCATGGCCTTCCTTGTACAAGAAGGAGGTGTAGCTCCTTCAGGAGCTACAGCTACCGTCTCTAATGTCAGACAAATGGAAATTGTGCTGGTTTGTTTCTACTTGTTGTGCTCTACCTATTAGTTTTACCTCCACATATTTCCTGTAATTTGCCTTTACTCTCTTTGTATTTTGATTTTTAGTATGGAGAAGACGAGGTGAAGAAGTCCCTAAATACTTCAGGTAGAGCTGTTGAAACACTAGGTTTGAAACTGTGTGTCCTCTTATTACAGACTTTAAATTATAAGGCAGACCTGCATCTCCTTTTCCACTTCTGTGAGTGGCTACTGGGAAATCAACACAAAACAGTAAAATGTAACAGATGAATTTTGGCATCCCTTTCAGTTCAGTTCTTTGTTAATCCAAAATTATTCACCACATTTAATCTGAATTTGTATACAGTTTTGACCATCTTAATGGTATTTTTCAGTGAATGAAAATTTATGTGGAAGCATTCTCTCTACAACTGACTTTGGAGATCCTAAAAAAATTAGGATGATAGATAGTTCTGTGGAAACAAATTATCTGGCAAATGCCCCAGATAGTTCCAACTACAGGCAATTTGACAGACTACTTGGTTTTCCCACCGTAATTCTGTATTACTGATTTCTGCATAATTCAGCATTAGCCTTCTTAATCTGTTTTGATATGTCTTACTGTAATAGCAAGGCAGTAAAAGCAAGACTTGAACCATGAGCATTTGGTTCCACTTATCAAGCATTTTCTCTTTTTTAAATTTTATTTTACTTTAGAAGAAGAGATATGGAAAATGGGGAGGGTTTAAAAATAAATTCCTTCTTTAGGGGTAGGACCTGGGTTCTGAGTTTGTTCAGTAGGTGCAGTATTTCAGAGACAGTGTAATCTTTAGTGTTTTATAAGAAGGTTTGATACACTTTGTTGAATGCATGTAGGTGATTTGGATCTGCTTCCAGGTGTATATTTTCATCTACAAGGCTGACCCTGTGAATGAACTGTGAGGATCAAAGTTTTCTCTCCTCAGGCTGCTTGCTGCTGTGCCTGGAAGTGGTCCCAGTATGGGACATTGATTTCCACTTAGTCTTTTCACGGGGATGCAAATGAATGTCACCCAGTTAAGATTTAAAGTGATTTATTTTTGTTTCTGTCATTTGGTAGGTGACTTCAACTGACAGAGGAAATGGTGTACCTTCTATTCAGATTGTGCCCTATGTGATAGTTGGTGCATATTCTTGGGGGGCAAAAGATCCCAGGATATCAGTTTTCTTCCATCCTGTTCACAAACTCAAGGTGTACTTTCTGCAAATCCACAGTAGCTGAACCTGGTTTTTAAAGGTTAGTGCAACCTTTAGAACTACAGTAGATGATGTGGAGCTTTGTTTTCTCGTGGCTTGTTTGTGCCCAGGAACCACTGGCTAAGCAGGAAGGCATGTCTGGAGTAGTCTGGCATCTCCCTGTATTTCCAGTTACAGTACCAGCAGCATACAGGAGGTTCCCTCTCACCAGTTCTGCCTTGTCCTCCTGCCTTCCCCCCACCCTGCCCCTTAACAGGACTAGTTCTTGGCTGTTAATACTTCTTTAAGAGAAGATCAGATTTCATGTTTAACACAAATTAAGTATTCAATTCTAAAATCATTGTACCATTTTATCCCTTGCTAAGAAATCTCTTTGGAGGCAAAAATTTATGGAAACATTTAGTTTTCCAGTACTATCCTTAGCCGAGATTTGTTGTAAGTAGTACTTCTGTGTTGAGTCTATTAAAGCAATCTTCATTCTTTGTAGTAGTTTTTTTTTTTTTAATTGCCCTGTATATTGAAATAATGGAATAATGATGTTCCACAGAAAAAGGAGGTATTGGTAAAAATGGATCCTTGATTAATTTAATGTAAAAAATTTTTAATAATTTTAAAAACAGGTAATTATTAAAATTGAATGTATGAATCACTGTAAAATAAAAAGAGCCTGTATTCCTTTAAAGCTTGTAGATATTGCTTATATTTAGCAATGAAAGTATTGGCAAAACTTCTAATGCCCATTGTTAGGATCAGGAGAAAATCTGGTTGTTGCAAGTGTGATGAGCACTGGTATTTGGACTGACATGGAGAGCCCCTTGGAGACAGCACCCTGGGTGCTCCCTGTTCCACATCTCTGTGTCATGTGAGGGGAAATATTAAGAGAGCACCAAAGCAGCTCTGGAGTCATGGCTGGTTTTGTATTTGGATTTTTGTATATTTGTATATTTTTGTATTTCTGTATTTGTATGTACCCCTCCCTAGTGAAACCATCGGACCAGAAGCCATCTTTACATTCAGGTTTTTTTCATCCTGGCAAAAGCCCTGGATGAGAATAATTTTCAATATATATGGGAATATGCTTAATAACATTGTAGTTGTCAGGTTTTAACATTGGGTAAACTATATTTTGCTTAAATCTTATGACTGTCAATGCAGACACCTGAGTTCATGTGGAATTATGGCTGAGAATTTAAAGGCAAGAAGAAAAAGAAATTCGAGAAAATTCAAAGTGATGGTTACCAAAGCAACTGTGATTCTTCCCCACTTGTACTCTAGTAGTGCTGCACGCTTCTCAGTGCCGCTAAGCGCTGATGTGTTAATACAGGCATGCTGAGTAACTGAGGGAACCAAAGTTGTGGGGAATTTTAGATTAAAAATATATGCAAGTCTCCTAGTTCAGCAGTCAGAGAAAAGCACAGGGTAGGAGAAGTGCAGCCTTTCACATGGCAGAGTATGATTATTTTCTTGCTCCTGGTAAAGAGAATAAATTAAAAGATTAAAACTCCTAAACCTGCAATTTTTAATTTATGAAATGGGAAATGCTTTAATGAAAAGGATCTAGCTGGAAGAGTAATGCACCCTTCCCACCAGCACCAGGCTGCCAAAGCATGGCATTGGGAAGCAGAAATATTGCCTGAACTCTGGTAGGTAGAAGAACCATTCCTGAACAGTTTCTCCTCCTATGTGGTGCAGTGAGAGCTCCCCCTCCTGTTTTCTGCCTTACCTGGGCTTTCGGATAGTACCAACCTCCATTGACATTTCAAGAGTATTTTTGAAATCTGTCAGGACCTATGAAGCTTGGGGCCAGCACTTCTGCATAGGTGAGAAAGGCATTTTAGCTAGGACAGAGAGTGACCCTATGGCACACCGTGCCTTTGGGTGCTTAGATCACCAAAGCAGGTGCTTGAGCTCAGTAAATATAAGACTGGCAGTGACATTCAATGAAACAGTTAACAGTTAGTTTTTGCATAAAAACACAGTCCCTGTGAAGAGGGAAGTTCATGTTTTATTACCAGGGAGCCTCTGCTTTTTCAGACTTCTTCCATTTTTGAGCTTTCCCTAGTCAACAATCAACCCTGTACAGTAAATGACTGTTTTCTTGCTAAGCCCTGCCAACAATACAGAATAAATAGCTCTAGGGAAGGACATGATATGTGATGGGAAGAAAATCAGGAAGTTTGTGGGACAAGTTAATATGCCTGCTTCCTTGTATCTTAAACCTTTCAGTGGCAGCTGTATTCAAGCAGTTGCATTCCTTTTGTATTAGTCAGAAAGTATGATTGAGTTTTATTCTAGCTTCATGGCTTTTGTGCCAGATAAAATACCTGATAAAGTGACAGCATTACTGATAGGGTGATACCTTATCTATTGCAATGCAGCTGCACAAGTTGAACTGTCAGAATTGTTTGAGCTTAGACAAGATCAGTTATTTGTGTCATGTAGTCATTGTGGTTTGAGTCCAGACATTAAAGTTGGATTTTCCATCCTGTCAATTCAAAGTTTGGAAACAATCAAGAAAAGAGGCAACTTAAACTTGCAGGCTGAGCAAGCAGTCTTCACACTTTTATAACTCAATTTTTTGGTAGGCTAAGAAGTCAGATAATCTTTATCTAGCATGCAGCATATCCTTCATGAAGATGATATGTTTAATCAAATGTTGAAATTGTTTTATGATAATAAACCAGAATTTATATACTCTACTTTGTAGACTTCACCTGTAGAAATATAATTCTGTAGAGAAGTACCAGTTAAACACCCAGCCATGTGGCCAGTGTCAACCTTGCCTTTTTATCTGGATTTGGGGCTCCTGAAGAGAAATAGGAAAAAGCTATATTGAGGTCATGGATGCTGCAAAAGATCTAAAATGTCCTTTAACTTATTGCTGGAAATAGATATCTGATAAACAATGTTGGCCTTTGTGACTATGATAAGTAGATTACAATAGTTTGAGAAAGGTTACAAACCTTGTAGCTGTGCTGGTAAGGTAGGAAGTGATTCATTGTCAGTACATAAATGAATTTGCTAAAGGGTGCTTCATTCAAGTGGCATAATCACCTTAATGCTTCTTAAGTCAGCCTGGGATACCTTCTTCAGAACTGCTCTTCATGCAAAGTGGATCACCTATTGCCATCCACGTTTAAAAATGTTTAAATAACAGTTGTTTGCTGCCGTGTAACAGGTTTCCCTCCTCTTGATTTATTTTTGGGCACAGCCTTGTTCTGTTGTTTCTTGAACAGCACAATAGAATTAATTCCATAAATAACTTGGCACTTTTGTATAGCGTATGTAGCAGACAGATTTTTTTTGTTTCCAGTGAATATATTCTTGTGTAGGTTCCCATGGTTGGGTTTTTTTGCTGACTTTTGAATGAAGCCACCATAATCAGATACTAATTTCAATGTCAAATTAAGAATGCATCTATGGGAGTCAAGTATCCTACCCTAGCTAATTATTCACTAGGGGGTCTGCATTCTATGTTAATGAGGTATAACACACAAAAAACAAAATAGCTGAATATCAAAGCTGCTATAAGTGAATATGCAAGTGACTTAAAACCAAAAAAGCCCTGTACAGCACTTTCTCAACATGTGTAGGCAAAAAAGTAGTTACTTAGATGGCTTAAAGCATAATAATATATAAATTCACATCCCTAAATGGCAGTGCAGTGAGGAAAGACTTCAGCTGTCCACAATTCAGTGGATAGCACGTACCTATGACAGCGCAGACATAAAACTGATAGAGCTATGCAAATGTGGAGGTGGTATTATCAATTTCCAAAGAGGACAGGTCACTCTTCTGGATGGGTATGAAATTTAGACAACCTTGATGTACTTTAGGGAAACCTGCAACAAAACTGCTACTAGAATCCTCATTTTTGTATTTAGGTTAGCAGTTTTTTTGGATAACCACCATAAAAAAGACTGTGCATCTTTCATCTGCCTAAACTGGAATATTGAAAGCTGCTATACATTTAGCAGGTTGACCTTACTCAGGTCCTTCCTGTGTGTCTGCCACTGATCTGATGTGTTAGGTAAGAGCAGCAATTTCCCACTGGCCTTCAGCAAAGTCTGCCTAAAGCTTGGGAGCCATTCCGGCAACCTGCATGTTTCAGTAAGATCCCTGTTTTTTGTAGTTTGAGAGCTTTAAATTTTTCTTGATTTAGTTAAGAGGGACAATATCTAGCCTGCTTCTGATAGCATTGACAAAGATGACAGTACTTTTGGTTATGGTGAAAAAGAGCAGGAGGTTATTGAGGTATTTTTATGAAATTGTTTGAAAGGATATGGGAGTGTTTATGTTCCCCTGGTGTTTTATTTGGTCTGTAGACTATTATAGGACTGTTTAGTGAGCACTGAGCAATTTTCTGTTTGTTGCAATGATATTGGTAAGATTGTGAATCTGTCTGTTGCACAGGATTCTACACCACAGAAAAGGCCCCTCCAGAATGCCTGACATCCTCTATAAATCTAAAGAAATAATAAAAATAGAAAATGTGTGTTGTGCCCAGAATACACAGACAGTAACAGTTCACCTGGGAAATAGTTTCTGACAGGTTCACTGATTGGTAAATGGCTGATGGGATTAGAGAATAGTCAGGGACCAGTGGTGTAGAAAAGGAGGAGTTTCCTTCTTTGAACTTAAAAATGTTTGTCCTTTAGGGCCATTTAATCATAAATCGGAAGTGTTTCTTTTGTAAAAAAATTGTTATCAATAAAGAATATTTATTTTTCTTTTCTTTTTAAAATTCTCTTTCCCATTATATCAGTAGCTCTTTATAGTAAAGTGTATTAACTTTGGTGTGTGTGGATCTATCCATATATATAAACACACAAGTTTATGTTACATTATACACTGTAATGTAATGAGGCAGTGGAATTTTACTAGAGACTCTGGTGTTGTTCATGCTTTAGTAAAACAAAGTAAACGACAGCCTGGCCCTAGCGATAAAGACTTTGCTTAGTGGAAACTTAGAGCTACCTGTGAAGGATAAAGGATGTCCTTGGACAGCCAAAATATCACCAGAATCCTATCCCTTCTAACATGCCTTTGAAAAGTTCCCAGCATTGTCTGACATCATAGATAAGTAGCTATAGCAAGAGTGACATCTGGATCAATAGAAATATCAAGAATGCTGGAGGAATATAGTTGCTTTGCAAAGTTTTATTCTAAGCAGTAATCAGTAGTGTGTTAGTAATTTGTCAAATTGTGTTGTACCTGAAAATTTGAAGAGTAAATTGTCGTTTGTAGAATCACATTTGAGGTGCCCCAGTTTAGCTTTGACACCTCATACACCTGAAAGAATATTTACTCTTGCAATTCTACACTTTGAATCCTAATCTCTCTCCATGGTCAGCATGATCTAGATGTGAATTTTTGTGACAGTTTCTGCTTATCTCACCATATATTTTTTCTCGCCTTGTCCTTTCTTCTGTCTTTCAGTGCTTGGTATTCTCACGGTATTTATATATTTTTTTCCTCTCCATTTCTTCATTGTTCCTGCATTGCCTTGCCCTTTCACAGTCTCCAGAGATTTTAAATCCTTCTTTTCCTTTCAACCCCTTCTTAATTACTTCTTTCTTTCTCTCATACCTCATAAAATGTTTGTCCTCTTCCTACCTGCCTTCTTTCTCCTTGTCAAGATGCTCACCTCTATTCTCCAGATCCAATATCCCCTATCCTATCTCCATGAACTTTTAAATTTTTCATTTCTTCCCTACGGTTACGATGTTCAAATATGCTTCCATGTGCATGTAAGAGATGGAAAAAAATTTCAATTCTCTCAGTACTAATTATGAACCTTCAGGCACTGGTTCTTTCCATCATTCCAGTAGAAGGTGCTTTTGTGTGTGCATGTAAAGTTACACTGAGCAACAAGATTGGCTCATAATATTCCTCTGCACGTTCTGATTCAAGCAGTATATCACATATGTATTGAGGATTGGAGGGTGGAGGGGGGATAATATTAGGCTCTTTTTTCCATCTCCTATTTTGAAATAGCATCTAACCTTTCTGGCCTTCTTCGGTAATATGTTCTTTAATAAATCACAACAAAGGAAAAACATTTAGAAGGGGGAGTGGGGTTGGATAGATATTACACAAAAGGATGAATCAAAATTCTTGCTCTTTTCTACTGAGACAATATTGGATCCATTATTAGTTTCAGGAGTGGTTTTTTCTAGCCATGTGAACTACTGTGAGTGAGCCAGGCGTTCAGATATTCCTTGTGCATGTGATACATTCTGCACAATTTTGACTTTGGGTTGCATTTAGCTATGTACATCTCTTCTCAGTGATTGAATCATTGACCTTGAAATTCAGTGAGTGTTGAAGGAGACATAATTTTAAATTTTTTTTTCCTTTTTTAAATGATTATATTTTAGTCTGTCTATTTGTGTGGCTAAACCTATGCTCATTTAACATTATCTATTGAAATGATCTGAGAATCATATGAGACTCAAGGCTAAGCTGTTGAACCAAAATCTCTGATTTTTATTCTTTTCTTTTAGAAACTAATACTTGTGCAATTGGTTGCCCCCAAATGGTAAGCAGATCATAAGTAAAAATATCTTCAAGTGTTTTAGACATACTAACAGAAACTTACAGTAGGTACTGCTACACTCAATCAAACATAACTCTAGAGTCAGAGATCTCACAAAGTTGAAGGCTGTTTGAAGCTGTCAGGGCACACTGGTTTGCCTTATAGTTGCAGTGATTTTTATTCTGTGAACATCTGCTTTTGGATTTTGCCCCTAAAACAATTCATACTGTGAATTTTGATGAACTCTTTTTCAATAGTTGCATGTGACATCTGGTAATTAGAACATGTTGACAAACCTGTCCTTATAGGCTACAAGATGATGTAGGAGCTTTCACTTCCATACCTGTAGTCTGTCTGTCAGATTTGCTAAAACCCATCACAGATCCTGGGATCAAAATAAAAATGTAGGGTTGGCAGCACTGGTTAAGTGTGGTGAGTCTGAGTTTCAAGAATTATGAACATTCATTTTTTTTTCTAAAAGCACCGTTTTTTGTGTTCCATGGTGGTGATGAATTAGAGGAGCTAGAGGTCATACAGGACAGTGTCTTATGTGCCTCAGCCTGCCTTTCAAGCTGACAGAAAACAGTGTGTGCTCTGTAAGCATTGTATTGCCTCATGTTGATCATGCTCGTTTCCCAGTGCCTCTAAAGGAAGGTGACGGTCCTCAGCCTCTCTGGAGTGGTAGATTTCTTCCTGTTAGCCCAAATGTGCCAAACTGGAGCTCTTCAGCCGTGCTGTGGAGCAAGGATCATGAATGGGTCTGTAGGATGGGAGCCATCAGGATTGCTGTCCTGGGTCCTCAACAATCCCATTTGGGTCCTGTTACAGAGCTCTCATGCACAGGCTTCAGCTGAGGCAAGTCCCAGAATATGCCAGTCCAGGGAGGTGATGCAGCCCATAAGCAGATCTGTCACAGCCTCTGCTATGATTAGTTGATGCTGTGAAGCATGAAATAGCATTTGCTTTCCGTGCTACAGCTATCAGATGGTGTGCCCTTCTTAATGCTCCAGAGGTGTGATAAACAACTATATTTCATGAACTGGCATGTCCAAAGAGGTCTCGCTTGTTGAACTGAAGCCCATTAACACAAAGTTTAACCAGCAATGACATATAAAACTCTAAAGCTAATTACTTCTAATCGTGAAAATCCATCTTAAGAATGATTTGATGTCTGGAGCATTAATATATCCCATGTTTCAGTTTAATTTTCTGCAGCTCTGCTTACCCTAGTGGACATCAAATTTTGACCTTTATTTAAAATGGGATAACTTACAGGTGAGCATTAGTTGAAGAGACGTTGTGTAAGGGATATAGCTAAAAAAATATCTCTTCAGTATGATGGGAAGAACTGAGGGTCTTTAGTAGTTGAAAGATGTACCCATAAGTAAATAAGGAGAAAAAGGAAAGAAATCTTGTTTCAGTTGGCTGATTTTAACAGAAGCATATTTTAGAGAAATAGGAGGTTTTGTCCTGGCCAACAAATTTATTGCGTAGCTTTCTTTTCAAAACACAAACTCTTGGACAAAATCCTTAGCACTGAGCAAACTTTCAAACACCATTTTTGGGATTCCATCACTATCATTTGAATGACACTCAGCACTTATTTTATTTTGAAAATATTCTTTTGAGTTAAAAGCTACTCCCTCTTTTTTGCTTAGGGAATGAGTCCATTAAGGGGATTTCAGCCGCAATCAACCTCACCTTTTTCTGACTGATGTACTTACCAGTTGTCAAATACAGATATTATATTACTACTTGAGCCTCTGTTTTATGGACTGTTCATGCTTGGTTTTGGAGAAGGACTACTTTTGTTTTAGTACAGAAATCTGGTAACAATAAAAATCTAGTCACACAGAATAATTTATTTACATAGATTGGCCCCCTTGAAGTTGCTTTGTCTGCTAATTTTCTGTCAGCTTTATTCATGTTTCTCCCAGAGTGAGTCAATTATATAAAAGGTACAGTGTATACTCACCAAATTATTTCTGTTTTAATATTAAAGTAATATATGGCACAATAACTTCTGAGCTACTTAAATTCCTGTAGCTTGAATCCTTCCAATTTTTCCTCTTTATATGATATAGGACTTGCTGAGATGATTACATTAATAATGCATAACTATAAAAATTAAAGTGCATCACAGAGAACATGCTAATAGGTTTAATTGATTTAAGCTTGTAAGTGGGTGCCAGCAATCAGAAGCCAGGTGCAAGTCTGACTTCAAATGAACTGATAGTGATAACAGTGCCAAAATCATTGTCACGATTAATAATTCTGGTGCTGAAGGAAAAAATAGTTAAATATTATGGAGTTCCTTAAAATTAAGCTTGAAGAAAAATGTGAAGTACATGCACTGGACTTTTACAGTGATGTTTTTTATTTCTGTTATGAGTTTAAACCTCAATTTAGTAGTTTCACACTTTTCTATTTCATTTCTTCTTGAATTTATTTTCATATTTTAAGATTTAAAAATAATTGTTGAGTAAGACTAGTTTTATCCTATGCAGATGGTGAAAGTAATTTTCTAAAGAATTAACTTAGATTTCAAGACATCAGAAAAACAGTGAATATTTAGCACCAGTTAAATGCAGGACTCGGCCATTACGTATTGTTAGTCTTTCTGCTTCTAGTTCTTTAAAAATCTTCCATCTTAAAGAAAACAGAGCATTTACACAGCTTGGCTGTAATTGGCGTGCAAGTATTTTTCTGTTTTATTAACTAATAGGAATGTATTGTACTTTGTAGAGATCTGGGGTCAGGATTTTATCTGTGTGTCTCTAATTTTGATTTATAGTTGTACTTTAAGGTAACTTTGCACTTGAAAGTGATTTTGAACTTCCTAACTTGTGTATGTGCTACTGTTAAAATTCGGTCTTGGAGACAATCTTTTAAAATCAATCAATTATGAATCTTCAAATGTAAAGTTTACTGCTGCTGCACAGTAGATTTCTTTAAGAGTTTGCTCCTGTCTGGATTGTACCGTGTTCAATATTGTCTATGAAGAGTGGAAACCTGAGGTCTGGAAATGAGGATGTTGTCGACTGTTTTCTGACCACTTCAGATATTATGATTCAAATACTGGCTTTTGTTGTTTTGGGTTTTTTTTCATGCAGACCTCTTCTACAGGTTTTTTCATGGATTTTTTCCTTTCATTTTTCCTGTCTGTACTCTAGCATAGTCCTTCAGAAAGCTTATCTAGAATCTCTGCAGGATGCAGGAGAATACTAATATTTTAAGTGTACAGACTTGAAGATAAAAATGGAGGCTTGTGGAAAATCATGGGGGAAACTGGTATCAGATCTGGAAATTGAATCCACGTTTTAGCACATAACTGTATACATCAACTGGCTACCATCCATATCCTTACTTCCTGAAAACTTAAATTTTAGACAGGAAGCTTTGGAGATCCTGGGCAAGATTATAGACTATTGAGATTCTTGTGGCTTTTTGTAGAAAACTTTATAATACACCACTCTTCCTTTTACAAGGAACAAATCAATGTGAAGGTCCACCCTGTGAATTTGCCAGGTACCAGACCCAGATGTGCCCTGCTATGCAGAGATAAAGCAAGAAACTCTTTGAAGAAACAGAGAGGGGAAAAAAGTGAAAATAGAGAAGTGAATCCAGCAAAAGCAAGTATCAGAATGGGCAGGTTAAATATATCTTGAAATATGGTGGTTTGTTAATTACTTAAATGATTGGCCTGAAAGCCTGCTTCACTCAGGCTTTGTGAGCTGCCTGAGAGGCTGGATGCATGGGGGAGTGGGGGGGAGTTGCAGTGGTAGGAATGAGGATGGTCTTTTGAAAACTGGCAATGAATGTTAGAAAAATATACTAACTCCAAAGTCCTGTAGTCTTAGTTAGATCATTCACTGCTGCAGGAATAAGTCTCTATTAAAGTGTTGTGGGCTATATTGCTATTTAATTCCTTTGTTGGCTCTCTTGCTTGTGGTAGGGCTGCAGGTAAGAAGGCAGCTGCCCATTTGTCTTGTCCTGCCTGCGGTGTGCCAGCTTCGATGAAGGCTCTGGAAGGAGGATGTCGACTTGTTCCCTGGGGGAGAAATAAATGTGCAGGAGGATGGTAATTCCTGGGAACAGCCAGGAGGAAACACATAGGAAGCAGCTGGGGTGACTTTGTATGTGGTGCCTTTGGGTCTCAAGAGAGCCTGGTGGGGGAGGCCAAGCAGGGCAAGAAACCTCAGAGAAAGTGTAAGCATGAACAGAAGGGTCCTTTTGGAAAAGGCAGGCTGAGCAGAGGAGGAGAGGGATTTACTGTTATTCTGTTTTACACACCAGAGAGGAGTTCTCTCTATTTTAAAAGGCCTTATCTTTTATTCTAGTAAAAGCCAGCATGGGAGGCTCAAAGCCCTTTTTGTCTCCTTTGGGATGCTGAGTGTAAGAAAAGGTGTAGTCTAGGTAATCTGAAAGGTCATGACTCAGTCAGGGACCCTTTAGGCAAAGACTCCTTATTTTTGAGACCTGAGTCTCAAAGTTCAAATGGCTTCAAAACACTGCAAATGGTGGTGACATAATTGTCTATAGGTGCCATACATTATTAATGAACAGTTGATTCGAATTATATTTATTGCTGCATCAGTTATTTATCTAGAAACATACTTAAAATTCAGATCAGGAAGCAACATTTTCTTAATCTTGCCCTGGAATGGATTTTCTGATTTTCCTTCTTTCATGACTGAGGCTTGGCTAAACAGGAAAAAAAAAAAAGGTGCTTGATAGTACATATTAGAAAGCTGTGTGTGTAGTGGGAGATAACCTGATGTTTGAAAAAATACAACAGTTAATTACACTTCAGGAGGTGGTGGTGGGAGACTATAAAGGGTTGATATGTTTACCTGCAGATTCCTGTTTTCTTGTCTACAGTACACAAGGGAAAGAAAACTGAAAAATATTCCACAAACATCTTTTTCTTAAAATATATTGTTCCTCAGAAGTGTGTCAGATTAATTTCTAATACAGTAGTGGCAGTCACATTATAAATGCTCTACATGTCTCACTTGTCCTTTTTGCCTGCTGGTGTTCAAATAAGAATTAGTAACTCAGTCTTTTTTTCTACCACAAAATTTTCATTCAAAGGAAGTTGAAAAACATGAACCCTAGTCATGAATTCATTATTATCAGATTATTCTCTTGTGCATTCTGTTTATGGCACTGACAGATTAGAATAACATCACTGGCCTTTTTAAGCAGCACCTTATTATTATTATTATTATTGCCTGGTATATTTAATTCTAATGTTCATTACAGGTTTTATGAGGTGTGGATTAAAGGTAAAAATCTCTGGAGTTGAACTGCCAATAGTCATGCTGTGGGTTTCAATTATAGAATAATTCCTCCATTTATTCTGCTTAGTTTTAGGAAGCAAAGGTCACAGGAATAAATTTTCTTTGTATGAATAAACACTGGGGAAATTATTGAGGACCAAACTATTATCATATGAGATGACAGTCAGTTCTATCAATCTAGATATTTGCAGGTCACACTGATGGCAAATCTGTGCAGTTTTATTAGCAGTGATGCTAATAGTCAGAAATTTTAAGGGCCTTTGAAAATGCTCTCTCTGAGGGTGATTGCTCCAGTAAAGCCACTGCAAGATCCATAGGCCTTACCATAAACACAGATAGATCAGTGCTGAACATTTTGGTGAATTTCATCCTTCTATTCCTTCCTATCCTGTTAAAAAAAGAGTAGTGAATGCTACGGGTGTGTGGAAACACCTACCGCTTCTGTCTAAGACTGCATCAGTAGTGTCCTGTCAGCTCTCTGTCCAATTTTACTCACCCTTGATTTAGAAATTAAGGTATTTTCCTACTAGAAAAGATGGGGTGGGTTGGCTGATACTTTTAAATTTTTGATGGCCTCCAAGGAATATCTGCAGTAGAGGAATAGTGCAGAATATTGTTACATTTCAGTATTTTAATCAAAGGTCATGGGCAATTGCTTCTTTGGGTGTCTAGAAATCTTCCTCTGCTTCTGCTTCAGTTGAATGGTAAGCAGTCCTGTAGCCATTGTATTTGCTACCTGTAATCTCCACAGCCATTAATCACATAAATGTAACATGTAGAGTGCAATGATGTCAGAAGACTCTTCAGGTGCCTTCTTCAGATACTCTTCAGTTCCTTGGAACTGAGGGTGCCACATGGCACCAGTGTGTCTGAGTTTGGAGAAGGGGGTGGTCAGGAGAAGTTTGGGACACAGCCTGGCAGGACCTGAGCAGTGTGGCCTGACTTTGAAGTTAGCTTTGCTTTGTGCAGGAGCTCAGACCAGATGCCCTCCAGAGGTCCTTTCCAGTCTGAGTATTTTTCTAACCCTATGACTTGGCCTAGAGTATGCTTTCCCCTACTCCTCCCTGCCCTCTGTTCTGCCTTCCTATGTATTTCATAGCCTATTTGCTTGGCTGAAAAAAGTATCCAGATCAGAACCACTAGACTGGAACTAAAAGTGTAACTCTCTATTGTCTCAATTAGCTTTGCTGTGAATGCTGTCTCAGCATTGTGGGCACACATACAGAGATGTTTGTAGTGGCTAATGGAATACAGCTGAGTGAAAATACATGATGTTATATAAAGACTGATACTTGGGAACATGGACAAGGATAAATGATAAAAGGGATCCAGTGTTTCAAAATAAAAGGTATAATGGAGATCTGTCAAGAGGAAGCCTTAGGGTAGGAAATGAAGAACAGTTTTATTCCTGTGTATAAATAGAATTCAGAGCTCCCAGACACAGTGAAGTAAAAAAGCAAAGGATATGTGGGAGATTTATGTCCCTACACTAAAAAATTTCATATACATATAAGCCAGCCAACCATTTTAGTTTTTTCGAATGAGAGGGGAATAATTATTCATTCTGGTTGATGTTCTATAAAGGAATGTGCTTATTCAAACTAGATGCATCTGATAGGAAATGAAAAGCTTTGCCTCTTTTGTCTTTATAAAAATCTGGTTCCTTTTTTAATGGTGACATTTTAAAGGAAGAGAAAAAAGTTAGCAAGTAGTAGCCAAAAAAAACCCCAACAAAACCCAACTCAAACCTCCAAACCAAAAATCTGCTTTTGCAGTGGGGGAAGGGGGGGATTTTTAATTAATTGTAAGTTTAATTAATTAATTGTTTTTTAAACATAAAAAATTAACAAATCCAGGGAAAAGAATTGAAAGAATTCTAAGTGAAATATCATTGTAAAGATGAAAGTGTTTGTTTTTGAATCACCAACAAATTGAGATGGAGATCTTCATCTTTGTTGAGCATTATTTTAGTGTTCCTCTGAATTATTCAAATATGAGTTAATATACACATAGCTGGGACAGGAAAATTCTTAAGAGAATTTTATGAAAGATGGACAGGGCCACAGTAGCAAAGGTGATGTCTGGACTCTTAACAAGTGCTCTAACGTAATTGCAGATGAGGCCAGCACTGGAGTCCAAAGATTCTGGTGAGAGCCTGTGAAGGACATTTTAAAATGAGACCCAGCCACTTTCCCTTATTTTTTATGAGGGAAGTTTTAATAAGACTTTGACAATCCCTAGGTCTTTCTTGCTGGTCATGGTCATTTGACATCTCACTTCTATTGTGTTTGTTGTAAGGGAAAGGCTGCTATTGCCAGTCATAAGCACAGGGGTAAATTAGTCACTCTGGAAAGAGAAGTCTGTGTTTAGGGGTTCTCCTGTTAATATCAGAGCCTCTACACCTTCATATTGTTGAAGCAGAGTTTTCATGCTTCTAGGATTTTTGCATAACGGCTTTGTTTTTTTGTCTGAGGAATCAGTTCTAGCTGGCTTTCCTAGCAAATTATCTGCCTAGTTCATTATGATTTTTTGTCGTCTAAGAGTTGTTAGAGGGAAAAGTGCTTTTTACCAAGACATTGCACTTTTTTACTTGTGCTTATGTTTCCAATTTGAGTATTTGAAAATGATTATTTTTTCAAGATTTTGTAGATGAGATTCTTTGATGCATTTCTTTCCTTGTTGAGGTGATGCCATAGACTAGCAGAGACTGGATATTGCTGGGCATCATGGGGATATTACATCATGTTGTAAGAATCACTCATCCCTTGTGATACTGAGCTCAGATTGTGTTTCTTTTGTGCTACTTGAGTGTGAGCCTCACTGTGCAAGTGAAATCTATGAATCTGAATATAAATAGCTCTGAAAGTGTTTGTAAATGGAAGGCATCAAACTAGTTGCTAATAAGTGTGTTTAATATCTAATAAGTATTAAAGTGTCCTTATTGTGTGTGAGTTTAGATAGGCTTTAGTGGGTGCTGGACAAAGTCTGTTGCCACCTCATACGTGTAAGAAGCCACAATGAGATTAGTGGGGAATTATGTTAAAAGAATGAACAACTTCCAGTTGCGATGAAGACATGAAAGACTTCCTGTGACTTCCTGGGAAACTCTAATGAGAAGCCTTTCAGTGATCCCTGTGATCTGGGGAAAGGAGAGAAGGAGGAGGGGTGTGTAAATATCTGTGAAGAAGTGGTAAAATTCTCTTTCTGAATTCTCTAAATAAAACCAGCCATATGTCCAGAAATAATTTTATCAACTTGTTCCAATGTGTTTCCTGACAGAATGTATCTTAAAAGTGGAAATGCTCTCTTATACTTTTAAAAGCCATGCTGAATTTCTTAAAATATAATTGTGGGGAGTTTTTTTAATGGCAGTGGTGTTCTTCTAATATAATATTTCTCAAACTTTAGATTTTTCTTAGTAATAATTTTGAGCAGTTTTAGAAAAGTATTGAGCTTTCTTACTGTTTCTTAGTGTTGTAAAATATGATTAACATAGTTAGCATTGTACATAGATGATACTTCAGTTGTTATAGCTATAGTTCAGTGTCAGAGACTATTTTACTATTTTATTTATACTTTAGATAACAGGAGAAAATGTATGTATAAACCTCATATCAACTGTATTTTACCTTACCTAGGAGGAATGAGATGCGCAGGTAATATGTGACAAACATTTATAAAGCGTCTTTTTCTGTCTGTTACTTCTCTTGAAAAGTCATTTGCTGTCATCTGCATGGCAGCTGTGATCACTGTTAACGAAAGTATTTCAACAGTCTCATGCTTCAAAATGTTTCCATGAATCTGACAGTTGGTACCCAAATAAAGTGATTTCCGAAAGCAACAGCAGAGAAGAGAATGTGCTGCTGCTATTACTTTTGAAGAGAAGACTTATTTTTAAACTCTGATCAGCCTGCTATTATATGCATGCTGGTTTTACCTTGTTATTAAAATATCATAACGGGGATCAAATTCAGGTATGAAGAAGAACCATGCTACCTGTATGTAATTCTATTGCTTAAAATTATGGTATGGTAATAGCCACATGATGGAGAAACTCCCACAGCCTAAGCCTTTTTTCAGCTGTATAAAGACGAGGCAGGGCTTAAATATTCATAGTTTCTCCTTTTTAATTTTATTAAGAGATAGAATGGAAATGCAAGTATCTGGGTCAAGTTTTCAGGCGCATGTGAAATGTACTAAATGCGAGTGGTTTGGGAAGGTATCTCACCCCTATACACAGGACTAAGAGGGATTTGGTTAGCTCTCACTTAGCATGTGGTGGCTGAAGGCAGTTCTAGTTGATGCTGACAGTGACAGCCCCATCAGGGCTTTTGTCAACATCTGGACTGAGATGACTTTCTGTCCCACATATATATTTCTGGAGTATGGAAAAGAGAATAAAATCCATTACTTTATCCTTTCTCTATACTGTTTTCTTATTCTTTTGTGTTCTATAGATTTGTATTTCAGTAAGCTGCCCTGAAACATGTGGAAGTTATTTAGGCTGCCATTTTATAATCCAAGAAATTACCATCTCTTTATGAGAAGGGGGTAAGAGATAAGGAGGGATGTGAAGCTGTAATTCCCCAGTGTTCTTGCAATCTTCATAGGAATAGCTATGGTAATATAATAAGCAAAGCACTGTAATAGTTTATCTTCTGTGTCACTGGCTATTGCACTCTGTTATTTCCTTTGCTTGCCAACTGCAGGGCAAAATTCTGGAAACTTGATTAAGGTATTTCGTAGCCTTTTAGCATCTTTTTAGGAGTAAAGCAGGAGGATTTTCCTCTCAAGGAAAGATGCGGCAAATGTACCAATAATGGCTGAAGCATGGCTGCCTTAGTCTTCAGAAATTGTATTCGTGTAGGGGAAAGCACTCATCTCTCAGTCAAATAGTCCTTTTCTTTCCCTCGTGGCATTGGCATGCCTAAATGTTCTGGTGAACTGGGACAAATGGGAAAGCTATTGTTTTGGTTGAACAGCTTTGATCCAGCTCTCTGTGAAGTCTGTGGAAAGAGTCCAACTGACTTTCCTGGGAAATACAAAGTGGATGAAAAATGCAGTCCATGGGAAGCAAAGCTATTGCATTTTCCTTTTCAAATTTAACTGAGACATATTAAGCATTTCTGTGCTCCAGTTTTCTTCAGAGAGCAATAACTTTTGTCGCCCTCCTTCCATCTTCTGCCTACAGAAAATCTGGTTTTGCAGGTGTCTTGTTCAGTTGGGTTTTTTAATGCAAGTGTGATGATACAGCATATACCTGCCTTATTTGTGGCATGACTGTGTGCTCTGTTCAGATGAAAAGGCCTCATTCAAGTTGTTAAACAGGAGAAAATATTAGTGAAAACTGTATTTTTCTTAAGATATCTTATTCCAGTAGCTTAAGACTAGGTTGGGAACTGTCAGTTCTAACTGTTCTTTCCGAGGGCTAACAGAAGTGTAGCTAAGAGGTGGCTCAAGATAGTGCCTACTATCTGAAAATGCAAACTGTGCTTGTTTGTAACAAAGCAGGACCAAATAAAAGCATCCACTGGCTAGAATATGGCACTTCACACAGTGGATACAAAACCCCATATTATCTTCCTAGTTGAGCAAGGCAAGCCTGAAAACAGTGTGGGCTGCTGGCTGGCTATCTTTTCAAATGTGTGGTTGCTTGTGTTGCTTTATGATCTCAAAGGTCTTTTCCAACCTAGTCGATTCTGTGGTTCTGTGAAAATGTGGAGGGGAAGCTTGAGGCTTATGCAGGTTGAATGGTTGCGTGTACATGGACTTGACCCCCTCTTGATCTAGTTTGTCAACAAGCTCTTGAACTGTTCCTACCTATCATTATCTGAAGAGGCAGGAAGGGAGTACAGAAGTCAGCAGAGTGTAGCTGTCCTTCTTGGCCTTGCATTCTCTTGCTGTGACTAGTACAGAGAGAGAGCCGAGAGGATGAAAGGAAGGGTACAAGGTGTGCTCTCTCCTTACTACTAGTAGGCTAGTACCAGGCAGGTGGCTGTGAAAAGTCTCAGCCATAGAATAAGAAATGTCTGGCACTGTTAGTATGGGTATTTGTTAGGCAGAGAATAGGCATATTTCTGTGACACCTTCTAGTTCATCAGATTCCCAACTGGCCCAAGACTGAGAGCACCTATCCCCTGGGCAACATCCTTGTTGGTGCTCATTATGAACCTGATACACAGCAGACTTCTCTTGCCAGAAGTAAAACTAGATGGCTTCACAGGTCGTGTGTGTGATCTCATTCATCTGCAAGACTGTTTTATGTGCACATATCATACCTTGAAAGAGCTGGAAGTGGGGAAAATTCCTCTACCAGGTGAAGATACCACCCTTCCTAACCTCTCCTAATGCCTCATTCCCCCTGTCCCAGTGATGTAATTTAATGAGATGGGTTTAATACCAAATTTCACTAAATGCTTTAGTGAGTATTGCTGAGCAACTCTGTAAAGAAGGCAGTGCATAGAAGTTCTTGTTTCCTACACAAGAATGTTTAGTGAACCTTTCTCTTATTTATTTTTATTTGTAAGGCCTGGGTATTTCTTTTTACTTTAGGGAAAAGTTACAATCCAGAACACATAATATTATCAGTTGTTAGCTCATTGAGTTGCTAGTAACACCGCTTCATATTTGACTTCCAAGCATATCAGGGATGTTAGGGAGTGAGAGAGCAGCTGTGAAAAGGTCAGTCTTGGCATCTTCATCATAATTAACTTACTTTCACTTGTTGACTAGCAAATGTTCCTATCACCTGGAGACAGGGGTGCATTGGTAACAAATGATAAAGTGACAAAACAGAGTGACCTGATAGGGCCTGACAACAGATTTGTTAAATACCTTCCCTGTAAAGGTTTTGTTTCTGTTTATCTGATGTAATTTCCATGTGTATAGATAAAACACAGTGGTGAACTTGGGAAAAGAGAAATTCCTCTAACTTTCTCTTGAAGTGTGTCACTCACATGAGAACATAAGGAAGGACAGCAAAAGCTGTATGGAAAAGACTGTTTCAGAGGAATCAATAATACACATTTCCTGTGAATCTCAAAAGGGAGAGCCCTTTGGCTTTAACCTTCCCAAGTAACTCCACCAACTGGATTTCCCTTTTTCTGGTTGGTGGCCTCCTTCTTACACGGGTTTTGTGAAAGTCTTCCCTAGATTCTCTGAGCAATTTCACAGCAGATTTGGATGTTCTTCAAGGCTTGGTGAGTTAGTCCTGGAGCTGTTGCTTAGGTGTTAGATTGAACCATAGATTAAAGGACAAAAGCACCTACTTCATAGTATTAAGACAGGTAAAGTCATTTGTTCTCCACTATGCTTAACTTCCTGTAAACCTCCAAGTACCTGACAAGTTCTGCTAATAGGTGATAGGACTGTGTCGGGTGGGTTGGAAACACAGGGTTCTGATGTGTGTGAACACTACAGGATACCTGTTCTGGTAAATGAAGCAACATTAAAAATGGGAAGATATGAGGACAGCCTAGCTATGGGATATGATGTCTGAGGGCGTGGCACCCTAGCTGCTGAAAGGCACAGGCCAGTATTATCTACAGTGTGATAAAATATACTTAAAATATATCTTTTACTGTGTAAAGAGCTGGTCGGCTCTTTGCGTAGTATTCAAGTTTGTCTGCTTTGGGGACAACTTTGACCATTTGCTTCAGTCACTTAAGATGAGGTTAAAGAATATATTTGACAGCCAGTTAAATAAGGTACCATGAGAGAAGCAACAGCTTGAACTGTACAGAAATTATAGGTAGTACCATTTGTAGTCTCTTAAGTTGGGAGCTTCTGTTTTCAAAGGAGTACTCTAAGACGGTACAGATGATGGACAATATAGCCAGATGCAACTGCAAGTTCTGTAAGCTGAGAGTCATGAAGAGCTTATGCTGTTCTCATAGGTAAAAGTGTGTGGCTTTATTTCTTCCCCAATAAGTTTCTGATATTATCTTTGCATACAATTTAATGTTAATTTGATTGTAATGTTACTAACTCTGGTTCTTCTCTTGAGAATGATAACAGTAGGTATGAGGAGGACTTGATCTTTATTTAAGATCATATAGTGGCAATATAGGAGTCTACTTAAAATGGCTGATGTCTTACCTATCACTAAGCATCTAAATTGGTGGGGTTTTTAGAGGCTTTTTCATTAAACCAGGCTATATAAATTAAATTATCTTCATGTTTTCCTTTATTGTGTACACAGAATTCATCTGTATTTAAGTGGAATATAACCTCACTTTAAAACATTAAATAGAAACATTTAGAATTTGCATGAAGAAAAGAAGACGTTTGAGAGAAATCTGTAGTTTTTAGATTACCTTAAGCAAAGTAAACAGACATTTCATTATCAATTTCAATTTCTCTTTACTTTCTGAGTTGACTTATGATTCAAGTAGTGTTTGAACTGAGGCTTTAGGGATTTCCTGCATACAGTACTTCAAATGACTTTCAAAAAGTTAGTTTAACTTCTGAGAAACTGGCCAAAAAATAAAAGCTTATGTTTACTCCTACTTTGTATATCAAATTGCTCCTACCATGTAACAGAGGGTTTTAGTGAGTGATAATGCAGGTGGGTGGGTTTTTTATTATAAATTATTTAAATTTTTTTTCTTTTAAATTCAAGCTTAATTTTCCTTCCAGTCTACTTAATATGTTTCCAAAAACACATAGTAGCATAATTATAATGTATTTAGGGGTGGGTGAGGAAGGAAATTAATAGGATAAACTTTCAACCACTTGTAGCTTGCTTGAACTCCCTTTTATTTAAGAAAGGGAAGGCAAAGTTCTAAACTGAACTCTTTGCATAATGCATGTTTATTCTGGAACCACTTAACTTAGGTCCCAAGTAGTTCTTAACCATCAAACAGTATTTGGATAAACATCTTTCAGAGCAGATTTTAGGGATTTCCCTGAACAGTGAGGTAGGCAGGCTAGGTAGTACAGGACTGTCTCCAGTTTTGGTAATGAAGCCTTTCCAAGAAGTTCCTGCTTGCCTTGTGCCACTCTTGAGAAGGAGTTTGCCATTTGTTCACTGGCAAACAGTCTACAGGACTAGGAGTCCTATGGACACTGGGGAGCTGCACTGTAAATGAGCTCTATGGGAAAACACTGAGTAAAAAGTAGTCCAAAAGAAAGAGGATTTCCCCATTTTCATGTATTTGAACATAGCTACATGAGTTATTTGAACAAAGATCATTAGCTTAAGCAAATGGGATGGAAGTGTCTCCCTTCATAGTACTGTACATTGAGTTTGATTTAAATGTTAGTGGAAGTACCTAGTAAAACTGTCATATGTAGTTGGATAAAATCAGCTGGTTATAATGAGCTGCTATGTTAATTTAAAACATATTCACCATGACAGAGACATGCCATGCAATTGTTGAATCCCCTTTGTGTTTCTTATAATTGAATATTTAATTATAATTTTAAAATGATAATATAATTAGCATAATTTATTTGAAGAAATCCCTATTACTATCCTTAATTACATTATTTCTAACAATACTGCACATTAAAGATAGTCTGATAAGGGTTCACATACTTCTGTGTCTTTGTACTTGCCCTCTAGATATCTGATAGTAATCCTTACATTTCTGAGGAAAAAAATCTATTGCTTCAACATTACAGAAATTCATGTAGTTTGACAAATCAATCCTATTAACCTCTTTTACCCCATTGGTTTGGCTATTCAGCGCTTTTTGCGTGAAACCGTAAAAGCATAAAACTAACAGTAAAGTAGGTTTAAATCCTTGCAATCTGTTCTTCTTTTTGGATGTTTGTATCACTGCAGATGTTCCAAAAGAATGTAATCCAAGTACAGTGTATATTGGATTATTCACTTTTAAAGGCTCGTCTTTGAAGAAATATCTGTTCAGTGGTATGAACTTCTAGTTGAGCCAGATGTCACAAACGTAAAACCCAACCAGGGTTCTTCTACAGCAATGCCTATTTATATCTTGTGTAAACTGGAAATATTTGGGATATAAACACGCAGGGAAACACTGACAATATTCTTGAGGGAACTGAGACTGTGTTAGCTCTATCTCTCACAAAGGAACTGTCTGTGAAGGAGCTGGAGTGGAACAGCCAGCTCTCACACCAGTTCCTGGGGTGTGGGAGCCTGGCTCTGCGCGCCAGCTCTGTCTTGGCCAGGGTCACGTCGGGAGTGTGCAGCTTCCTGCAGGTCTCTGGGCCCTCCAGCTCCTGTAAGCAAAAATCATACCCTGGGAGCTGTAGCCCAGATGTGGGATCTGGCATGTGAATGTCCCTGCATCACCAGCCCATGCCTCTCTGCCTAAAGGTGGAGAGTCTTCACTGTCTTATTAAAGCCATTGGTGCCAGGAAAGCAGACAAAGCCCTTCTGTGTCCACAGAAGATATCTATGTATAAAATATCTATTAGAATTAAAGAAAGAAATGCTTCTTTGTCTGATCGAACTGTTCTGTGTTCTCTCTTTGCATCTTTTTTACTTTTCTTTTTTTTTTTTCTTCATGCAAACAGAAGCTATATTTAGGGAAAACTATCAGCGAAGTCTAAAGGAATGCATCAAGTTGTCTTTGGAACTTAAAAATCTTAGCTGTCGCAGGACTCAGACTGTCTGTGTCTCGTGATGCTGGCCAGATTTTGAGCATCTGGCCAGATGCTGTGGTTGATTGAAACATTTTTATTTCGCAACCCTTGCAAATTGTTGGTAATTTTAACTTGATGATTGGCATTTGAAACTCCACTCCTCTTCTCTATGCTTATACAGCCAGTAGGAAGGAAACTTTTATTTTTCTCTTTTGTTTACCATTACAGTCAGAGGTGCATCAGAACTCAGTAGGGAGACTGTATAGTTTAGCAATGTTATATATGTGCATTCATCCCACTGGAACAAATCTTTTATACTTCTCATTTGTGTATTTTGGTATGCTTTTTGATTATCAATGATTTTCTTTATTATACCATACAAAGCAACAACTCAAAGTATTCAGCTAAAACCTGAGTATTAAACATGAATTAAATAAGAGAAGAAAAAAGCTTAAAATATATTTTGAGAAAATAAGATTAGATAAAACAAGAAAAGAACAAGGTTTATTGGACAGAAAAGGAATTGGTAATCCTATGAACTAGAGCAGCTGAGGTAAGAACTACAAAGGAAGAGGTAACAAGCATAGAAAATGAGTCGTTTAGGTAGGGAACGATCCAGGTTGTATGCAGAGGTGGCAAATGAGGGATTAGAGAGTAAAATAAGCCAGTTACTGGGTCAAATGTTGAAGAATCTGGATGAGTACAAAGGGGTGAAAATCTAGGCTGCTTGGGAAAGGATTAGTATTGAAAAGTGATAATTGCAGTTGAAAAGGAAGACAATAAGGCTTGCACAAGATGGGGAAAAAAAGGATAAAAATGAATCTGAAAAGCAAAATAGAAACCCCAGGATTTTGTGAAACAGAAGTCTACTATATAATGGAAGCCTCTCATTTATTCCAGGAGGGGATGATGATAATACAAATGAATAATCAATTTGGTTTCAATTTTTCTCACATGGTGTGTGCCTCACAACCTTTCCTGGAGGACAGAAGCAGGGAGGTCACAGTTGTGATTACAGGAAATTTATTTGGAGCACTTATCATTTTCAGCTGCTGCCAGGTATGCTGCAAGGGGTAAACTTTCAAAACCACATTTGGAAGATGTGTGTACAAAAGCTTTGGGTTTGTTTGGACAAAAATGGATTTGGGATGCATCTCTTCTATTGAGTTTCAATCCTTAAATTTGTCAAGAGACCTCCCATTCTTCCCCAGAGTTACATATTTATTTATTTATATGTCTATATTTGGATAGTGGTAGGAAAATTCTGTGAAACCAGAGCGAATTTTGTTTTCTTCCCTTGAGTAGGAAATTGTGGTGGAAGAATAATTTTACTTGCTAATAATTGTTTGGAGAAATTTTGGCATTTTTCTTCATGGAATTTAGTGAAGCAATCATGAACAGAGTTAGTCTAACACTAGTAAAAGTATTTAAATAATTCTCTGATTAGAGGAGTTATCGTTGAATGAATTATTCATAAGCTATTTTTCACACACAGATTAAAGCAAAATGTATTCACATTTTATTTGAAGCAATATTGGAAAATTAAAATAGGAATGCAATTAATAATTTCAGCAATGGGTAGGCATTGTTCATGAGGTTTTTTACTTTCTACAATAACTAAGATATGAAAAGGAGTAAGTCAGATATAGTGATCTGAAATGAAAATGTTTGTTTATGCTGCAGAACCGAGCTCTTCCAAGGGAAAGAAACCACTGAGTCCCTTCAGAAATGCTCTGTAGCATTTTTGCTTTAGTGTCCAAAGTTGATACTGTTGGCTGCATTAATGTGCTTCTTTGTGTGCTATAAGGATAAGGTAGTCCAAAGTTTCAAGTAGCAAATATTCTCTTCCATTTTACTTCATGAACATTTTCTAAAATTTATTTTCACTGCCTGTGGACTCAACTCTTATGACATCTGCATTTTGTTTAAATTTCGTTCTTGTCAATAAAGTAAACCATGGAAGTGAAATGAACATCTGTGTATATGTGCCTTGGTTGGTTCAATATTGGATGTGTTTTTCTAAGTCACAAGTCTGTCACAGGTTCTTGGTTTCAGTCCCAGATCAACTATGATGGTCCACATTATATGGGCCATTATACACTAAGCCAGACTAGAGGACCCAATCTGGCCTTTTTCAGCCTTGAATTGTATTGATCTCGGATAATATATATCTGTTCAATGTGAAACAGAAGCATAAAGGGTAGACTCTAGTTTGAAATTATGTATATTACTCAGTAAAAGAAGGTGGCTTTCGTCTTTTAACAAGAAGACTATGTGAGTTAGAGGGATCTAACAGTAATTGCTAACATTTAAAATTTTTGGCTACTACTATTAGTGCAGTAAAAGTTCTAGCAGCAGATCTTGGTGCACCCTGCCACTCCAGATCGTAACACTGTTTCAAGGTAGAAGAAACAATATATGTAATGTTCCTGGTGTTCCTCATGTAACTTCCTGCTGCAATTTAGACTTTCCCCGCTGCTATCCGATCAAACCTGACCAATTGTTAAAGATGCCCAAAGAAAAGAATGCCTAAAGTGGTTTTTATTTCCCAGGAGACTACTTCTTATGAGATCACTGCCTTACCTAGGAATTTTGTAAAACCATGGTGATTTAATAAATGCCTCTAAGTCACCTTTCAGTGCTCACCCACATCATATACTAATGCATCAAATAGTGGCCCAGCATAAGAAAACCTTCCTGGTGTGGAAAATCATGTTCAGCTTTTACATTTTAAGTCTGAGTGCTAGACTCTATTTTAAATAACTCTTCAGGATCATTGGTGTATCACATTTGTAACCAACCTCCTTGCTTTGCAATGTAAATCTGCATTTCAAAAAAGTAGTTCTTTTTCTTGTCTTTTTTTTTTTTTTTCCTGAAGAATCACTTACTTTGGAATGATTTCTGCTTCCTGGTCTTTAATATTCTTGTTGGGTATGCTTATTCAGAAATAAGAATGATGCTTTCACCTTTTAGAAAGGTGAAAGATGTATTAAGGGTTAACTGAAATGAGAAGGCAGACAAGTTTTGTCTTTATGAAAACTAGGTGTGAAACTTCAAGCATGTGTGAAAGAGCACAGCTAATGTTGTTTTCATCAGCAGAACTGTAACATTTCCATAGTCACGTGCACTTTGGACTAATTTTTTCCTTTGCCAAAGTTCTGTAGTGAGTGGAATTGAGGTTAGAAGAATTATCCACAAACAAGTTAGTTTTCTTTGAATTGTCCTTAATGTTATATCTTATGGAAACTCCTGCACTCCCCTGGACTGGAGATGACATTCTTCAACGTGATGCTGCCTTTGCCCATCTCAGCTCCAGAACAGGAGTGGATGTTTCTTGTCTTCACTGCACAAGGTATCTTGCACAGTGTCTTTAGAAGTTACCATGACTTCAGTTGTTGAACATTATATTCAGGCTTGTTTTTCCCCTTGGCATCGTTATGCTTTTTGGCTGTGGCAACATTCTTATCTATCTCACCAGACAAGGGGCATTGCAAAAATTTCAGAAGCATTCCCAAGGCATTCAGCAATCTATCGACTGTGATCAGTGAGAAATGACATTATCTATTTTCTTTACCTCTGTCAGGAAGAATTTTGATTTCTGATGAGGGATAAAGGCAAGTTCCTCAACCCTTGAACAGATGTCTGTTTTGAGAATTAAAGATAATTGAAAATAAATGTGAATGGACAGAACAAGTATCACCCGGATGCTGTGATATATATACTGAATAAGGTTCAGCTTAATTTGCGATTTAATGACTCACTGGATGGCATACCAACTTCAAACTAAAGCAATGAAGATGTTTTGGGGCCACAAGATTCCATTTCTTAAATTTCATAGAAACTATAGAAGATCGATCAGCAGAAAATTTTCTTGAATGAAAAAACTATGCTTTTTGACCAGTCTTTCAAATGCCAGATATTCCTGCTGCACACTTGATAGTAAAATATTCAAAATTTGTGAGAGAGCTCTTAACAGAGAATTACAACACAGAGCACTTCATCTTGTGCAATAGAGATAGCAATTGGCCCAGGTGACTGTGATACCAACCAATTCACCTGTGTTTGTGTTTTCAATTTAAACATTAATAGAGACTTACTATATTTTTAAATATTTTTTCAGTTTAATATTGCAAGATAGATAATGTGCATAGGTCTATCACAGCACAGATGCTCACTGTTGAAATCCTGCGGAAAGGATTACTTATCACAGAACTATCCCAAACATTTTAATTAAATGACTAATAATCTATTATATCAAGGTTTGAAGCTAAACAGGGGGGAAAAAAAAGGATTCTGCAGCCACTGCCTTTTATCTCTCTATAGAACTGTGTATTAAACTGTGTCTCATCTTTGAATATTAAATTATTAAATGTACATGTATTCCACACCCTCAGGGATTTAAAATTTATTTGGCTTTTCCCCTTCTCCTTGGTCTTCTGGTGTTATTTAAAACAAAACCCCACCAACAACACCATTTCAACTTAGAACCACAGGTTCATCAAGGCTGTCTTATATATTAAATCAGAATTCTAGTCACTACTTTTGAAGAAGTAGAAAGTCATGAAGATATAATCTCAGACCCTATTTTTTTCCCTCAAAACTGCATGATAATACATTAGTACAATCGTTATGTGCTTTAGTTGAGAATACAGCCTTGCCTTTAAAAAGTGCAAAAAGAATTAACTTCATGATTTATTGCAACCTGTGATGAGAGGGTTAAGGGACAGTAAAAGATTATTTATCCATTCAAAAGATTATTGAAATTTAAATTTCCAACAATTTTTTGGTGTTCTGGAAATACCTACAAGTGTTTGTATGTTGTTAGCACACAATAAAGGTCACTCTGTTCAAGGCGAAATTTATGAGAAGTTTTTTTGTAATTATTTGAATTTAAAGCACTTGTGGCTGTACTTTGGGCCTAAATTCATGCTTAACACTCTGACAGCTGACAATTCTCCACCAATATTTGCCTTTGGGGGATTTCAGTGAGTACTTACAAGATAGTTCTTACAGGATAAGTTCTCCATTATTTACCTCATTGTTTGAGAGTCTCCATTACTAACTGCATAATTTGCTGAAGAAAAATTATAACACACCTTCTTTTCCATATTGGGTAGCAGAATTTCCTTTCATGAGTTACTTTCCTTCTTAATGAAGATAAATCTACTGAGGGTCTGGATTTGGTTGGCAGATGATTTGTCCAGACTTTTCAGTGTCCTTGCAGAAGTAAGAGTAGGTGAGTTGGCACAGGTCACAAAGCATGAATTTGCCCATCCAGTGCATCTGTTTTAAGCACTGAAGCACACAAATGTCTCCAGGTGCAATACGTATCTACAAGAACATCTGTTATTGCACATTTTTCTTTTAATAACAGTTGAAGTTACCAAGATGAAATATATTGGCAGAAATCAATCTTTTGTGTGTGTGCCCTGTAATTCATATTAGAAATCCTCACCAGTTTTCAGCCTTTTGGAGGTGGAGGTCTAGTGAGTTTTTTATGTATGATTCATTTTTCCAATTACATTGCTTTTGTTTCCTATAACTACATGTCAGGCTTCTTAAGATAGCAATTTTAAAAATTTAGGAAAAAAAATCCAACCGAACAAAAATGGGAAATTAGCAGTTATTCCTGTCAGCATGTGATTAACTTGATTTACATGGAATTGAAAATGTCTGTGTAGCAAACATTTGGTCCACATATTGTAAGCTAAACCCATGCAACTAAAACACTTGTCTGCATTTTTGCTTTTGAATGGAATATGGTCAAAGTGAACAATAGTTCTTAGCTACTTTTTTGTGGCATTTGCCAGGCCAAACAACTATCCCTGAATGTCTGTTACTGTAAAGATTATATTGTTCTCTAGTTCTTCCCAGTAAGGAAATGATAAAGCTCCACTGGCACTGGGTATTCCTCAGTCTGTAGCCTGTAGTTGGGTGGAATGCCTAACCACTAGAAAAGTAAATAAACTTAAAAGCAAGGATTGTTTATGATTATAAAACCCACAGAAACAAACCCACCATAAAATAACAAAAAGCCAAAAGAACAGAAAAAAATGAACAAAAGTCATGTAAAAGTAAGATTTGTTCTAGTTTGGACTTAATTTGGATATAATTTCGTTTGCTAACTAATTTTCTGAAACACTTCCATCTGGGGAAGTTCTTCTATTAGGAATGAATGCTACTTCTCCCTTATTTCACTTTCTCCCCCCCCCACCCCCCCCCAATTCGAGTGATTCAGACTATCACAAGGATAGGTTCCTTTAAGAAAAATAATTTTGAACTTTTGTCATTTCCGTTGTTGATTTGGTGTTCTGCATCATTTCAAAAGCAGGGATTTTCATTACTGTTATGATTGCCAAACCACCACAGTAAGATGTGACTTTACTGTGATCTCATTAGTAGAATAGAAATCAGGAACTGACAGAGTGAATGTGATTAATTCCTGTTGCTGTTCCTTGGGACTACAGGGAATCAGGGTGATTACCTGCCCTCTCATAGATCAAAAGAGGTGGAAAATCCAGTTCCAGCAGGAGAGCCCACTAGGATGCTGCACGATGGGAGGAAAATTGCAGTCAAAGTTGGAAAATGGCATCTGGGGTTTGTAATCCTGTCAGACAAACAAACAAGGACCGTTGGGCAGAAAGTAGAGATGAAATTGGAGCATTCATGGTGGCCAGGAGGCTCTCTGTGGGCTACTGAAGGAAAGAGAAACAGAGATGATCCCCTGCTGCCATTGCACCCATGGCTTGCAGAAGGGCTTTCAGGGAAGACATCACCTCTCATTCTCTTCTCCTCTTGCCAGGCATAGCAGTGATGACCTTTAATATTTTGCTGCAGAAGGCCCTCAGGTGGCTGGTGGTGGTCATTATGTCAGTGATGTGCAGTGTTCCATTGCTCATCCTCCCCATACTGTGCAGCAGCTGGTGTTAGGCATCTCCTCCACCCCATGCACCTTCAGCACCCAGTTGTTCCTCAAAAGCTGTGTCTCCCAAAGCAGTACCAAAGACTAGGACTTGGCAAGCCAACACAGCAGATGTGGAGCACAAGGTGAAGCAGGCTTGGGAGCTCGGGGCAGGATGGGATCCAGGGCCTGGACAGTTGCTTCCCAGCAGGCTCTGTCCCTGCTGGCTTCCCTCCTCATCCCCAGCCATCCCTGGGATTCAGCAGGTCTGGTGGGCCCAGGCTGGTGACAGCCTGCATATGGCTCATCCTCACCATCCCAGGGCACGCTCAGCCTGTGTCTCGCCGGGCGCTGGTATGAACGTGACAGCTCACGCACTTATGATCCATCACTAATGCCGGTGTCTGCTGTGTGTGCCTGTGCAGTTCCTGCCCTCAGTGAGTACGGAGTGTTTGTGCATTGCTGCAGCAGTCCCACCGCCCTGCTCTGTGGCTTCCTCGGAAGCAGGTGCCAGTGGGACTGCTGTCAGTGGAGGTGGCCCTGCAGCATGGAATGACAGCGGGAACTACTTTCCTCTTTTCTCTTTGCCTCTTCTTGGAACTAGACAGTGCAATTTGAAGTTAAAAACCTGGAGCGTGTCTAGAGAAGGACAACAAAGCTATTGAATAGTCTGGAGACAAGTCTTATGAGGAACAGCTGAGGGACGTGGGGCTGTGTAACCAGGCAAAAAGGAGCCTGAGGGCAGCTCAACACCTACCTGAAGAGGCTGTAGCCAGGTGGGGGTCAGTCTCTTCTCCCAGTTAACAAGGAATAGGACAAAAAGAAATGGCCTTAAGTTACAATAGCGGAGATTTATACTGGATATTAGGATAAATTTCTTCACCCAAAGGCTGGTCAAACGTTGGAACAGGCTGTCCAGGGAAGTGGTTGAGTCATCATACCTGGAAGTGTTCAAAAGACGTGTAGATGTGGTGCTCAGAGACATGGATTAGTGGTAGGCTTGGTAGTGCTGGGTTAATGGTTGGTCTCCACGATCTTAGAGGTCTTTTTCAACTTTAATCATTCTATGGTTCTAAAAATGTTAGCTGCAACCTTTTTAAAATACAGGCCATGAATCCACATTGTGTTCTGTTAATCAGCTAGCTTTTGTATCTTATTTACCTTATTTATCCAAACCAGGGTTTTTTATTGTTTATTTCTGAGTATTTAACTCATTTTTGATGTTGACACATAAATCATTATTGTTGTTACCTTAGGTGCTGTTGGTCACAGGCAAGTGCTCTTATACCTGCTCTTGCCTGGCTGTGAATGCAGGAAAATTTGAGTTATTCTACCCAGTGAAACCTATTTTTATTATTTAGATTTTCACTGTGCCATTTCTGAACTGTTGCAACTGGCTCAGAAACTGTTCTAATTAGGGAAACTATTTCTACTTAGTTCACAATGAATCTGTATCTGAAAGAGGGAGAATCCAGTGAAATTTGATATTTATTCATTTTGCATGTGAACAACAACACTATAATGAAAGGAAATTAGTTGCTGTTCAGAGGTATGAAGAAAGGAAATGTAACTCTTCTTAGTAATGCACTGTGGTTAAAAGAAAACGTATTTACTGGCTTGCTTTGTTAAAATTACATGACTACATAAAAAGGTGTTTGAAAATTGAACATTTTTCTCCTCCTTTTTTTCTCCTCCCATATTACCAAATATGAGAGCTCTCTTGTTAGCCTCTAGCTTTAGGAAGTAATTTTTTAAGCGATCTTGTGTTCTAAATTTGGGTTTTTCTTAGAATTGGGTAAAATGCAGTATTTCAGAGTAATTAATCTGTTTGTGTCTAGTTTATTCTGGGGACTATAGCCATATTTTAAAAAAGAAGCTATGAGGTCATAAGACTTTTATGAAATAGGCCATTGATGGAAAAAGCATAGGATGAAGCAGCATTCATGTAGGCAGTGTTGGGAGTGGATTTTGGCACAGAAGCGGCACCCACACCAACTGTGGAGATCAGCGCGCCTTCCATTCCGCTGTCTCGGAGCACTGCTTGGTAAGGAGATATCAGCTGCCAGTAATCAGGTATTGATACTTCTGAGATTCAGGGATTTTTGGTATTGAGAGCTTAAAAAGTGTATGGCTTTAGTTCTTGTCTTCCATAAAGAGGAATTGTATCAGAAGTGGTTAAATTGCTCTCCCATGTTCTTTATTCTCTGTCTCTGTTAGCAGTATTAGTAGTTATTTGTTGAATCCAGTCTGACAACGGCAAATGATGGTTATGAAAAAGTTACATAGTAGTCTAGTACTAGAGTCAGTCATGCAAGAAATGACTTGTGAAAGGGCATCAGAACATCTAAATATCCTGTATTTGTGTTTTGAGGGGTGCACTAGCTTATACTGAGGATTGTCAGGTGGCAGTGTAGATGGATGGCTGTTATCTCAGGACACAGAACTATAATTAAGCACTTCAATATTGAGCTACCTAATAGGAAGAGAATAAAAAAAAAAGTAAGAATTTGAGAGAAGTTTTTTATGATACTCTTTGATTCTTTATGTAGAAGCTCTTTTTCAGATTTAAATTTTACTGGCAGTTTAACTTTCTCCCTTTTGCCTGATCCTTTCTTCCTGGGTCTCTCAGTCTGCTTTGGTTAATACAAAAGCAGTTTTTTTCCTGTCTTGTAGTTCTCCTAAAAAGCCTGGCTGGGTTAAGTATGTCTTTGCCAAAATCAATCTGTATGATTTACTCAGTTGCTCTATTTTTAGATTTCTTCCTGCTCTGTGGGAGATGCAACAAGCAGAATCCTCATTTCTATGCAGAATCATAAATTCTGTAGCATTTCTAGTGCATATGTTCCAAGTCAGGCAGAACAGGGAATTATACCTTTGCCTGCTACATCCAAGCTGAAAGTTGGGCGCAGCAGGACACAGACATATGCTTTTCTTATTTCCCCCGGCTACTTTTGGATATCAGTGCTGGATGAATACAACCTGTTTCAGAGTCAGAGGATTGTGGGGACTTAGTTGTCTTCTGTGCACTTCCCTCAGAACTGAGGCTACCTTAGAGAGGTGTTTGAGGATTTTTGGATCCTGAGAGGACTAGAAATTTTTGTTATGTACAAGGACTTGCAAACTTTGACAGGGAAAAATTGAAATGCCCCGGAGACTTGAGAAGTAACAGGGCACTGAAATGTGGACAAAGTGTTTAGTGTGATTAGATACTTGTAAGTCTCTGCAAATCTGGTTCTCCCTGTAAATGAATGTCTTAAGTAGCCTGTGGTGATGAATAGGAGCATGGATAAGATTTCCATGCACAGAGCGGATTTGTCCATGATTTACTGAATACTGCTAAAATTCTCAGAAAGGAGACTTAGCACTTTATTATGTAGCACTTAGCCCAGGAAGTCATGGTCTTGACTAGAATGTCATGGCAGGACCACAGAACAAGTATAGAATAATAACTCTTAACCAAAAAAGCATTGTAGTAGATGCTTTCCAGACCACTGGAGAAAATTATATTCCAGAATGAAGTAGAGAAATGCTGGTGATTTCAGTAGAATGCTGATGATCTTGCCAATGCCATTATTAATTCTCAATGCCATTGAGAATTGAAGACTTACAGCTTCTTTGAATCAAGCTGCGTAGATACAGTTTTAACTTGCATTTATTGGAAATGCTTGCACCCAAGCGCCTGTAAAACTATGGAACAGCAAATTATTTTTTGGTTCTTATTGTAGAAAATAAAATGAATTGCCACTTAAGCTTACAGAGTATTCATCAGTCTTAAACCTGTGAGCTATAGAAATAAGTTTTGAAGGGCCCAAACAAATAGAGAACTAACGTTAATATCTGTGAAACATCCTTCATATCTCAAGCCATTCACAAATTTGAATACTACCTTAATCTGCTCCTGGGTTTGGTTTTCTCAGCTGGAGTTGTCCTTAAGAAGTAAAACGATGCATAATTCAGATCCTGAATTCTATATTACAATTGTTCTTCCCAAATACCATACAACAACTTCTTAAGGAGATCACTGGAAGCTTGTGCCATGAAAAAGTACACTATGTAGGATCATATTTCAAGCACTTTTGAACATGTTTTGTAACTATCTGATGACATGAATTTACAACTGCTGGTACACATTTTCGTGGTGTTACTAGACCTTGGTTGTGTCCAGGTAAGTCTTCAGTACTTATTATTAAGTCTCTCTTGTATCTTTTCATTATTAACAATCCAGCCTATGTAAATAATGACAATTTGAGAGAGAATTCTAGGTATGGTTTTGCTGGTATTGCAGTGATACAGCTTTTGTTGGCACCTGCCTTCTTCTAGTTAGACTAGCTATAGATTTTGTTTGCTTCTCTTTCATACAGATAGACTAAATAAGAACAAGAGTAATGTTTTCTAGAAGCAGAAGGTAATTCTGTAATTTTTTGAAAAAGTAGACTTAGTTGGGTACTCCATATGATATTCTGTTTATGGGAAATCTATGAAATGTGCTCAAAGAGAATCAGAAATATTTCTGAGAATTTTTTTTCTCATATTTTCTTTTTGATTAATTATTTCATTTGAAAGCTCTGTAGCAAATTAAGTGCAGTTGTTTTCTGACTATGTTGCTTCATGGTCCTGTTTCAGTTGAAAATCTGAATTGAAGGAAGAGCTGTATTTTTGTCAGTCTCCCTGTGTTAATTCAAGCTACTGTTTAAAGATGCAGTTCCACAGCACAAAAGGCATTGGACTTTTTGGTGGAAAGGCTGAATAAGCAAGCCTGAATGTATCTGCAATAATAATTGTGATCAATTTCTCTGCCTGCTAAAATGACAGAGGTTAGATTAGCACTGGGTTCTGCCACAAATTGCAGCTTTTCAGCAGGGTTTAGTAATGTGTTGTGTCTGCCTGTCTGTCACACTATTTGATACATGTCAGGCTCTTGCATAATCATTTCGTTGAATAAATAGGGCACTTGAAAATGCATCAGAGAGAACAGTCACTCTACACACAGGCAGAGTGATCAACTTGATGATTTATCAGCCTCTTTGCTTTGCTGTTTTTATTAGACTGTGGTTTGCCCTATATATACATAGCTTTACTATCAAAATATATTCTATTGTTGTAATTCATATGCTATTAAAGTTGAGTGATTTAATAATATCCTCATACAAAAGATGGTTTCCTTCCCTGCTCCATAAAAGGAAACTTTTGAACTAGATTAAAACTGTGTTTTTTTCATATAGCAGTGCTTTCAGTTTACTTTAACACATGCTTAGTTTTAAAGAAATTTCTGTTTGCAGATGTCACAGTGCTTCAGTCCTGAGAAAGGTGTTCTGCTGGCTACAAAGTCCGCTGAAGATTGGTTGCTTAAGGCCCTTTTCACTCTACAAGTCACGGTCTTTCTTTTAAGCTTCATTGCAGATCAATTCATTCAACTGACACAGTAACAAACCTTCAGCTCCTAATTATAGTTCTATCAACCAAAGGGTTATTTTTGAGAAGAATAGGATGCAAGTGATGGACCCTGTTGTGTGCAGAGCCACCATCATGCAAAATTTTTTTTGTGCAATTGTGGTGCTTGTATATTTGTGTATCTGCTTACATCTGCATGCAGAAATAGATCAGTTGCATTTTCTGTTTTTTAAAAAATGCATGGCTCCAACATTAATCATATTTTATGGATGAAGTTCATTTGCATTTGGTTTAATTTTTGCTCATTTACCTACAATTATCATTGTAATTTCCTGAAAATTACAGTTTAGTCAAGAGGGACTTCAGGATTAATAATAGAGGGGTGAATGAATACAGCATGTATGTTACTGCTCCAGCCATCTGCTATATGTTTATCCTGGGAGTTTCCACTCTGAGTCAGTACTGCCAACTTTGTGGTCCCATCCAGTCTCTGACTACAGAAGCACAGAGAGAAATTCTGCTTTTGTGTATATCTGTACTTTTCAGGGTTAGGTAGCTTTGTCTGCTGTCAAGTGGTATACCAGTCTGAGCTCCAAGGTGCCTTATGTCTGTCTTTCAATGTGGACACTTGCTCTTAAATGAGTTTTTAAAATTTCAGTCATGATTCATCTTCTTGGAAAGGTTGGATAATCAGCTACTGTGCCCTTCAGAAAACTAAATGTCTCGATATAATAGAAGAGAAACAGACTTTGAACTTTCTGCTTGTGTCAGGACACACCAGGAAGCTGCTATCTGTTCTGCTCCTCAGATGGTGGGAGATACATCTTGTAGCTGGACAAAGTATGGAATTGCTTATGAATGCCATGTTTGCTACAATAGGTGCATACATTTTTGCAAGGAATTATTGCTAGGGAGCACTTTGGATAGCAACGTTATGCCCACAGGTTTTTTTCTTTTGCTCTGCTGGAGTTTTGCGGGAACTGAACTTGCACATCAGATTTCAGGTGAAAGTCTGGTCTCCCGCCAACAACTTCTATCTCTTAAGGGGGCAGGAAGAAATTCAACCATTATAGCATTATTCTAAGGGATAAAGTGGCAGTCCCTCAAAACCAAGGAGCCTATTAATATACCTAAAAGTATATAAATAGCAAATATTTCAACTCAGAGTCAAAAAGTATGTAATTATGTTTTGGATTGTAAGCTCATCTCTAAAGTTAGTTGTTTAGCTGCCATGTACTTAGAAGTTGGTTATTCTCCTGGAACATTCACTGAGAATTGGGCTTCGTTATTTTATTTTTTCTTTAGTCTAGCAAATATTTAGATGCAACACAATGAAGCTGACTTCACAAATCACAGTACTATAGCATTTTGCCACTGATCACTGTCATGGGTTTCCCAATTTTTTGCCGTGTAGAATTTAATCATTTCTTCTTGTGAGGTCTTTTCTTTTCTCCCAAAAATTTCATATTTCCTTAATGTAGTTAAATGTTTTCTAAGTCACATAATGGAATTCTATTGTAATAGAAAATTTTTATCATGATTAAAATATCTGATGAAGTTATGTTCTTGGTCTTCCACTGTGTCTGATATTTCACTTCTAGAGGTTTTCATGAATATATAGATCCACTTTTGACATATTAACACTTCCTTTGCATGTGATGCAGAAGCTGAAGGTAATTAACAATAACTGTGAGAGCAAATACATAGTTTGCAGTGAAATTTAATATTTTATAGATTTCAGTTAGAAGAAAAAAACACAATGTTTTTTATAGCTATATGTAAAGAAGATTTAAGTGTTTCAGCTCTTAATTTTCACTGTGTTGTTTGCCAGTTGGGGATTGGTTTACTTTTATGTTCATGATAAAAGCAAGTTCATGTGAAGTTTTCTTGCAACTAGCTATTTTTGGTTCTATACAAATCCTTGCTGCTTCTAGAAAATATACAATTGATTACAAATAAATGCTATCATAAAAAATTACTTATCGTAAAGTATAATCAAAAATTTAGGTGGCTAAGAATGCATTAAGTCAAGAAAAAAACAACTTTTCAAAACTTGAAACAAAACATACCAAAACAATCACCAGATCTTTGCTGGAAAACTCATGGAATTGCTTAGATTCAAAATTCTTAATATAAGATTGTCACTCTTTTGTAAAATTCAACCTACATTAATTGCTTTTTTCCAAATTCTTGTTCATTTAGTTTGCCATGGAGTGCAGCACTTAGTAGAATTGTCTGGTTTCAAATATTCTCCTGGCGAAGTAATGTCAAGAACTGCTGAGCCATGTTAAGAGTATCTAATTCTCATGATAACTAAATGATTTTTTTTTATTGTGCTCTCAAATGAGCACAGTAGTTTAGCTTGGGGAAAGCTGCATTAGTGTAAGTATAGAGCTAAATACTATTATAAGACTCAGGAACTTTTAACTTATTTCCTAATAAGAAGAATATTCTTTAATCAGCAGAAATACATGCTGAGATATGCATGTGTGCCTTTTCTTTAGCCCACTTTCCTGATTTTTGCCTTAAGGATTCCTAAGAAGTATTCTTCCATTTCATGCAGACTAAACATTTCTTTGTAACAACGTCTTTTCTGTGCAAAAAACCTTTTTCTGTCTGTCTCCTTAGCAGCATTTTTCTTCAAATGTAAATATATAAATAAAAAAAGCCTAAGGGGAAAATAAGACCAAGTCTCACAAAAATTATTAATGCCAGATATAATGCAACATAAAGGTAGAGAAATTAAGTAGGATTTGTAATCTATCTGGAGAGGAGCTATATTTCTTGCTTTAGCCTAACTTCTGGATGGTCTCTTCAGACTCTTGCAAACTGTAGACCAGAGAAGACCTTGGTTTTAGCACAAGTTGTGCTGGCGGCAGCAGGAACACCTCATAAGCACTGTCTTCCTCATCAGCTTCAGTCTTGCACTCTATTGTCACACTGAATCTCAGTGAATTGTCACACTGAATCTCAGTGCACTATTTTGTTCTGCAGGTGCAGATTAAAAGCTGGCAAATCTCGTGCATGAATGTTAAACCTGTTTGGTGGTGAGGGAGGCTGCACTGCGGTTCTAGGCTTTACAGAAGAACTTGGGAGATGGCATCTTTTCTTTGAGACTTCAGCAGGGAGGTTGTTAGCACTTCTTTCTCATGCTTATTTGAGAACAGTGAATGTTTTAAAACAACTGTCATGCAGTGGGGCATTATAGACATAGGAAATGCAGAAGAATGTGGAATTTTGTTAATGCCCTTATTTTCAGCTGATTGTTGGGCCTGTTACTTTTCATGCTCTATATCCCATGTGAACTCTAAAAGGAGTCCTCCCAAAGCATCAATTACAATTTCTCTTTCCTACAAATACATATGTAAACATGTAGTGACTTTTTTTTTTCTTGAATGACAGCAGTCACTTCTGACAGCAATTGCTGCTTACAGTTTCTTATAAAAATGTAAGATGTCCTCTATATGCTTAATTATATTGAAATATAACATTGAAAAGTGTGTTTTTTCAAACTGTAGCATGGAGCTGATGTGTCTAGTTGGTGGGGAAATACAGTAATAGCTAAAAGGAATGTGTTATTAATAAATCTGAGGATCTGTAAAGACATTCCTGCAAACAAATAATTTTCTGTTGGGAATTTTGTTTTCATTTTTGTTCTTGGATTCTTCCCTAGTAGAGATCATGTGAAAATGTGCTGGTTTACCCTGGTATGAAAACAGCTTTGTGTACATAAACGCAGTTTTGTGTTTATCTGAAATTAAAAGAAGAACTAAGCATTATGCTCAGATAGTTCACGGCACAATTAACATGAATTTTTAACTATTGATATCTTGTAAGAATATAAACAGATATTCTTCTCCATTGGAGCTACTAAGCACCATCCAACCAGTGTCTTATGAGCAGTAAATGAATAATCTTTTTACTAGCCTGTAGGATAACACCATTGCTTACAACTTTGTGATATATTACATGTTTCTTGACTCCTGAGTAAGCTGTCACAGGCTGCTCTGTGCCTGTTAAAGGAATATATGCTATTAAAAGACACAACTCTATCCTGGCAACATGACTTCATTGTTACCAGTAATTTTCTGAATGTTTGTGACAATACAGAGCTGTCTTTTTCTTCATTTTCTTTGTTATTTTTATTTGATAAGCTTCTGATTCTAGTATTCTGCTCCTTATACTTTCTATCACTGGAACTAGTGAAGAATGAATTGTTCTATGATGATATTCTGAAATGTATAAACATTTGGGATGCTGCATCCCATCTGACTTTTCTTGAAAATAATTTTCTTTAATTTCATCATATGTCTACAGTGGAGATGGGGGAGGAGGAGGGAGGGAAACTCTCCAGATTGAAATGCAAGTCTCTGTGTAGGCTTTTAATTAATTTCCCAAGAGAATGACATTGCAAAAAGGATGGAAGAGAAATGCTGCTAATGTCCTAGTTGTGACACAAGGGAATGTAGTGATGAACTTATAACCTGCAAACAAAGTGGTGGCCTTTTGTTAGGGATAAGCTACATTTTGGGAGCTGAATTTTGTGTTTACTATAATCAAGATCCCAAATGGACAAACTCTCCTCATTCCAGCCTGGGGTTGCCTAGTCCATCAAAAGAGCAGATTTACTCCACACTCAGAGCTAGCAGCCAAGCAATAGAGATTTTGCACATCATGAGAAGAGACTCCATGTTTCATCAGTGTAGTCATGGGACTGGTACTGGCAGCAGAGAGCAGTGATTAGATGTCCTCTAGGGGAGAATGGAGATAGTCTTGGACATGCAGAGTTGTGTCAGGTAAACTGTTGAACTGCTGCCTTTGATGCCTTTGGTCATGTGGCAGGATTTGATTTTCTGTTTTTTCTGTTTGTTTGGGGTTTTTTTTCCATTGCATGAATAAAAATGTTAAAACAACTTGATTCAGCTTTGCACATAACTGCACTTAAGGCTATGAGTCATGTGTCAGGACTAAACAATACCAGTCCTTCAGGCTCTCTTTGTGTATTGTGCTGCTTAATTTTTCAGCTATATAAATATTTCAGTCACTTCATGCTAAATGGCTGTTTTTTCTTCTTCCTGTGGCCTTAGCATTTATAATCAAATTAAGTTTTCCAGGACGGTTTTGTCAAATTGATCTAGATGCTGGAGTCTCCGGGATGTTTATCTTCAGCAGGCTCTTTGAGAAAACACCATTTTTTGTAGTGTCTAATACTAAATGCTTTGAGAAGAGTAATTAATAACATTAGGAGTCTCCAAGGAGGAAGGGTATAAATATGCCATAGTCCAGGCTGGCACACGGGCTTCTGAAGGATAGAAGCTGTGAGGAGGGTATGGAAAGACACATCAGTGTTAACAGCTCACCTCACTCAGAGTCTGGGAGGTACAGGATAGATGTGTGTGTTCGTGTGCAGCAGACCTTAGGCTGAGCTTTGAAGGAGTTTCTGATAAGGCTTATCACCAACTGAAAACAAATTAATTTTACATATTTTCCTGAAGAAGGTTTTTGGCTGTATCAAGGGAAAATATCACTGCGATAGGAAAATATATGAGATGCTGGATGAAACTTTCATCTTTTTCTGTGGGTACTTGTTTCTGGAATAATCTTTCTGCTGAGATGAGGTCTAGTCCTCTGTTTTCAGACACAATTGAGGATCATAAGCAGCTCTACCAGATGTGTGGTGTTTTTCTGTTTCCTGAAACATGAGGAGACTGATAGACAGGACATTACTGACTAATTCCAGATGTACTGTGGCAGGATCACTGTGTGCTTGGGTGGTGTACAAATCCCATGCCATTAAGTAGTGGCAGTAGTGGTGTAGTGATGTGAAAAGAAATTTGTGTGCTTCAAAATGATCAGTCCTGTGCTAAGATAATACACAGTATGACCTGGTAATAGACTCGTATGAAGCTTTTCAAGCAGTAACTCAAACTAAAAACTGATGGGTGAAGATTTTGCTATTTTTCTTGTGCTTTTCTTGAAAGGTATCCGGTCGTCAGCTGTGTGCATTGACAAAGGCAAATAGAGTGATGAGTCTTTACATATGCGAGGTCTTTAAAAATACATGTTTATGGATGTTCAGCAAGCATAGCTGCATGATGAAAATAAAATAGCTTACAAAAGAGTTGGATGGCATTAGAGAATTAGAGGATCAAGTCTCTAATCTTTTTACTGGAAAAGTAATCTATTCTGTACTGGTGAACAGGCCCTGGTGATGAAATGATGCAGGTATATGGAACAGAGGACAGAATGGGAAAAGCTTGTTTCCCAGGGATAAACTGCAACTCATGAAGTCAGGGTTGAATAGTTTTCCATGCAACAATAAACAAGACTGTCAAATCATCCTAATAGTGTATTTCTCACCTTTTCTGAAGAAGCAATATTTCAGAATGAAACAAATTATATTTAATACATACATTCAATGACTACATGTGTAGCATCTGTCTCTGAATTTGTTATAGGAGATACTAATAAAAAAATTAGTTTTACAGTATCTTTAATTCTCTTCATTTCATATATTTTGATGCAGACACTACTTCACTGTCAGAAGCTATATTTTCTCATTTTCCTCTCAGTGTTTGGTGTTTCTGTTGGCCAATTTAAGATGCCAATTCTTCTGCCAGTTCTCTTTGCATTCGTTAGATCTGAAAATTAAATAATCCAGAGAGAGGATGTTATTAATTAACATAGTCTTTTTCAAGATGACCTATAGAATGTATACTTAAAGTAAGCATACTGGTTGTAGATTTATTAATTAAGTTTTTTAAACCTAATTCTTGTAACTCCTGCTTCAATTATAACTCAGACTAGTGGTTTTCCGCTATGAAGAACTATATAATAACACAGCAAATGATGGATCAGTTGATTTATTGGAAACCAAGGGCAGGTATGTTAAAAATATACTTCTAAAGGCAGTAAAAGAAGAGATGCCCAGTAGTAAAGAGCTTGAACTTTTGGGGTTTGGTGTGTTTTTTATGCTGTGTTTCTAGATGTCTCTGTTCTTGATCCTCTATTGCTGCTGGTATGGCTTGTTTGCTTTCTTTTCTTGTGAAGTTACTGATGTACTGAAGTTTTATTTAGCCATTGCAGTCTGCTTTGATGCACTTCCTTCAACATGCTATTAGCTACTGAAAACTTTCTGATCTTAAATAGCTTGTCTTGTGTATTTTCACTACAGAGTATGCCAAAATAAACCAATTGAAGTATATTTACCCTTACACTACCTTATTTATGAAGTCAGAGATTAGTGGTTTTTAGGTTTCATTCTTCCTATTTTAGTAATTAAAAATGACTTGAATATTCTCAGTCACCAATATTGAGTTTACTCATCACTAAGTCATTATAACTTATCACCTAAAAAATCATAGTACCAAGAGACTTCTACCTGGCAATAAATGTTATGGATGTAGAGCATTATGTAGCATGGTATAGTGTTGATGCCTTAAGAGGCCACCTAAAAACAGAGACTAGACAGGAGTAAGGGAATAAGGTAGGTATTTATTTGAAGGGCCTTCAAAAGTACTCCCTGGCGAGTCCAGAGGCTACTGCCAAGATGGACCCCAAGATGGACGACAGGTCACGAGTTCTTCACACTTTTATAAGTTTGGTCCATTTGCATGACAGGGTTAATTCTCCAATTAAAGCTTCAGTTAAAGATGTAATTTCCCCAAGCTTGCTCCCCCCTTTAGAGGCTTTTGGTTTGTACTTTTTGGGCCTAGGGTGGTCTGAGTGTCCTTGGAGAGCAGGCCTGGAGAGGCTTTATTATGTCTACCTAGCCTGAGAGAGCAGAAGTTAACAGGCTACAAGAAACTTCAGAGTTACACACTAGGCAGTACAGGATTTGAAAAATATAACAGTTAAAACCTAAGGCATCAGTGTAGCACAGCATAGTTAGTTGCAGGTCCAATTCTGCTCTCCTTCTCTGATGGGAATTCCCTGAGGATTTCTTTGTAGCTCTCTCTCATCTCCTGTCATGTCTTGATTTGGAAAGAAGTTTTCAAAGAACAAAACTTCTGGCTGGACTGTGCCTCTACTTACCCATTCCTCAGACAATAAGCAGGCTTCTTTGAATTGCATAGAGTTGAGTGTAAATGAAAACAGTCTCTGGACTGCTTTGATTTTCATTGAGGACCTGTTGTGGACAATGCACTGAGTGAATTTTACCCCTTTTCCTCTGCTTGTGCTGGGCTAGGATGGAAGACTTAGCCTCCAATTTGAGGATGCAAAAATTCTGAGTGTCTGTTTTGAAGTGACATAGTGTTGGAAGAACCATTTTCAGTGTTGTGAACTGGTTAACATGGTTGGGATATTTTCAGCCAATTTTTGAACTTTCAGTAGAACTCCATGGATCACGGATTGCTAAGTACAATGGTGCTACTAGGTGAATATATAAACAAGCTAAACCAGCTGTTAGGGTGGTTAGAAAACCTCTGCTAAAGCAAGCCAATGGTAAAGATAAAAAATTGGGTTAAGAAGAGGAGACTCAGGGGAGACCCCATCACTCTCTACAACTCCCTGAAAGGAGGTTGTAGCCAGGTGAGGGTTGGTCTCTTCTCCCAGGCAACCGACAAGAGGACACAGACGTAAGCTGCACCAGTGGAAGTTTAGGTTGGACATTAAGAAGTTCTTCCCAGAAAGAGTGATTGAGCATTGGAATGGGCTGCCCAGGGAGGCGGTGAAGTCACCGTCCCTGGAGGTGTTTAGGAAAAGACTGGATGTGGCACTCAGTGCCATGGTCTGGTTGACAAAGTGATGTAATGTCATAGGTTGGACTCAATGATCTCAAAGGTCTTTTCCAAACTAGTTGATTCTGTGATCAGTTGCCAATTTATGAACCTTTCAGAAAAGCAGTTTTCTGAGGTTTAAGTAACAAGTTTCAGACAGCTTTTTGATCTCCCTTTACTTACTCATTTTCCTGCAAATATTATGTTATAAAACCAGTCTGATATTTGGTGGCCTGGTTGGAATGCAGGAGTGCATCACACAGATTTTGTCTCAGTGGCTGGATTTCACTAACTGAATATCTGTCAGAGATAGAACTAAGTGGAATGTGAACCTCATAGTTCTGCCTCTACAGTTTGCATGTTTCATCATCAAAGGGCAGATTGAATGTCAAAAGGCAATACGGAAGAAGGCATAATAAATGTGTTGCAGCACTGTCAGTGATGACTCTTGAGATTTTGATGAGGAGGGTGGTAATGTCTCTCTCAATAGTTCTTAACAGGCTGGAATGAAGTTGGGCTCTCCTTAAGCAGAAGTGTAATAAAATATAGGTGTTCCAAAATTTGTTTTGTTAAAAAAACTTGCAAAAACAACAACAAAAACCCTGACACAGTAGAAGTGTGAGATTTGTGAATTTTCTAATATTGTGTATTAGAAATATTGCATGGTAATGAAAGAAATTTATAGAATAGAAAGAATCTGTAAATAAAGGTGATAAATAAGCTCTGAGTGTGTTGTTGCATTTGTTTTGTTTTCATGGTTCATGAGAAAACCATAGAGACAGTTTGAGTCATCTAATCCTTCATTTTAGTATTGTAGTATAGTACAGTAGAAACAGGTAAGGTTTACGCTGGGAGGTAAAGCCATAGAAGCTAAGGTTGATTAGGCTGGGAACAGATTAGCTGGCTCACACATGCATGAAATAAATTGCATTTTATGAAGAGATCTTAAAATGAAGCAGTGTAAGGGAGTGCTAGTGGTAAAGCAGGGGAAGGCTAGGCTGAGTCGAAACCAAAGAAGTGGGTACATTGAAGCAAAATAATTACGTCTGTGTGCATATATGTTCATTTAGCTGCTGCTTTCTAGATTTGGAAGCCTGTACTCAGATTGTGAATGAAGTTTCACTGGGTTGTGTTCCTTTTTGCTAAATTTTGGTTTTGAGGAAATAGAAGGAAGACAGCATGATAGCCAGTTGCTGAACTACTTTTTATGCATGGATTTATTGTTTCTTGATGTGATTGAATGTAACAATACTGAGATATCAAAAATAATGATGCTGTCTTGATCCAAAGCCCACTGAGCTAAACAGGGAAGAAGACACAGAATGATGAGTTTTTGGTCAGGCCAGAAAACTGCCCCTTGTAAGCTTGAAACCCAGTTTTCCCGCTGACCTAATGCTAATAGATCTGTCAGTACAATATCTCAGCTCCAATTACAGGGGTTGTTGGAGGTATTATTGCTCCGTTTCTACTGCGTGTGTTATTATGTCAGTTGTAGTGTAATCCCCATCCTCATGCACTGTCAAGTAAACCACGGTGATCTGTGTGATGTGGGTTAATTGAAGGGAAAGGAAGTCCTGTGAATCAGTGGTAATAGGCATTAGCAGATTATAATGTTTTATTGGCTCCTCATTACACAAGCTTTGAAATCTGAAGATGACTTCCTTTCAGAGATGGGGGGGTTGGGAAGAAGGATCTGCATTTCATTTCAGCTGTCATACCAAGCTACCCTCAGGCTAGCATATTGCCCTTCTTTTTTTTTTTTTTAAATTTTTTTTTATATCTCTTTGTCTTAAAATCTGTTTAATTTATTTTTTTGTGTTGTAGCACTATTAATTTTTGCCTTTTGGAATAGTTTGAATGCAATGTGTGATAAAAAAGGCAACAAGAGCTTGGTTTTATTTTGGATAAAGGCTCTTACTGTTGGGGGAGGCTAAGGAAAAGACATCCTGTAAATGAATTAGGATTCATCAGTTTTAGTGACTGGCATGTTTCTTAATAACCCTTTGCTCTAATTGGCATTTTAATTAAAGATGACATTTTAATTGGTTATTTTACCAATTTAGCTTGGTTATTAGCATCAGCTACTTCTTTCATTACAGATCTATGCCATCTCAATATCCATACTAGATATTTTAAAATAGTATTTTGCTGTTCTGACAAAACTGAAAGACTTTTTTCTTGCTTCTCCAATGCACTTCCTAGTGCTTGTGCTAGTCTGCAGTGTTTTCCATTGAAAAAAGTGGACTTAATATACCATAAATAGTGCAGATTAACAAGAAAAATATGTCAATAGCAAATAACTATAAATTAATTATCAATGTTAGTACATTAAGTCTTTTAAATGCAAATGATCTGTGCAATATTAATTATAGCTTACCTGCCAGGTACTGTCTAGCTGTGCATTTTTCAGACACTTGAACTATAATCTCATAATTGTTTCCTTCACTATTCTTATTCCATCCTGGTCTTGTGTATGATCTTAATTTCATATTTTGAATTTTACATGAAGGTAAATAGAAAACATACTCTTAAGTCTGCGATACGGTAATAGGATATCCTTCTAGAAAGTAGGAGAGTGCAAAATATTCATAGGGAACAGAAAATGCCCATAAGTACTGCACAGAAACTTCAAAAAACATCCAAATAACAAAATAAAGCCAGGATCGGGCAAACATATGCACTTAATAGGGTTTAATAATATTGAGATTTTAATTTCTCATTGAAAAAAGATCCTTGAGTTGATTAGGAGAGCTAGAAGCTTCAAAGAAGCCCACAGGAGCTCAGCTGGGGCCTTGAATAGGCTTTGAAAATCTGAGCTTAAGAAAATTTACCCTCAGCAGCTTTAGGTTCTCCATTATTATATTTTGCTTTTCAAGTAGCTGTCATGTTGTTGTCACCACATTGTGCCACAGAGGATAGAAGTGTGGATGAAATGATTGTCTATTTTTTAAATATGCCTTTTGAGAGCTAATTGATATTAAGCACTTGAAAATTGTCTGGCAAAGGGCATGATAAAAAATGGAATTTATGAGAAAAAGTTTTTTATCATGAAAACAGCAAACCATTTCTAAATACTTGAGGAAGAGAGAGCTAAGGACTCCTCTGAGGTGCCAGATTGGCAACACTGCCTGATCCTGTACCCACAGAACAGATGCACTGTGGGCAGCAGTACAGCAAGCTATCCTGCCTGTGTTTCTGCCCTGTCCTAGGTGGCCTGCCTCCAGCTTCCAGCTTACCTCCTGGTTCTGCTAAAACTGACGTTTAATACCTTCTTTTGTGATCATCATAGTTTTTTTTTACTATGGGCAGTTGCTTGCTGTGAACAGGATGGAGACTATCTTCTCTCCATTTAGTTTTTCATTCTGTGCTAATGAAGGACATGGTGTTAAATGGTTTATCTAGCACAACAATTTTTATATAAAGGAAAGAGAGCTCACAGAACAAGGTGAAGAAATGTGAATCTCATGGTCATTGTCATTAATTCTTTCATCATTTCATGTGGAGATAGAAAATTGTGTTTTTGTAAGCGCAAATGGCTGCTAAGATGCTTCTTAGCCTAATTATAGGAGCTGGACCAGAAAGTGGTTTGCTTATAAAACATCAGCATTTTTTTGATTATATTTTATTTTTGAAAATACTATGCAGAGAAATGTCACTATAAGTACTTAATGAAAACAATTTCAGGTCATAAATTATAATATGGGTCTCTGCATTTTGACTGTGTTATGCTGCTAACATCTGTTGTAAACTGCCCAGATAAGCTATCTTTGTTACTAGTCCAGTTTTTGTGAGGCAGTCATGGAAGTGGGCTATGTTTATTTGTTTCAACTCATTTTATTAAGGGGTGAGAATAAAAAAGGAGTTAGGGAGGGAAGGCATGACATTGTTCCTTTGCTCTTGCAAATTAGTAACATATTCAAGGTAAACAAGTATGTTCATAATACAGAGACCCTACAAGTTTAACCAGATTTTAAAAATTGCTTTAAACATGAGGTTTTTTTTTTTTTTTTTTTTAACATTTGTGAATAACAGTTGCTTTTATGGCTCATCAGAAGAGAGCCTGATATTGCCCTCAGTGATGTCTCCTTCATGTATTAGTTGAGATATATTTAAAGCAGAATGTAATTGTTCCAGTTGAAGGTATTGATGTTTAGTGTGGGTGTCCAGCACTGCAATGGAGTGCTAATAAACCTTGCTGATCTTAGAGCAAGAAGTTCCTCTAGAATGTAAATACTAGACTACAATTTGAACTCACTGAGAAGTTATGCATAGAAATATCTAGCTGAGAGAGTTAGGGATGGCTTTTTGTTAATACTTTTTACAGTATAGTTGAGTATATGTTTTATTGCTTACGAATCTTACTTACCCATCCCTATCTCGAACTCTTACGGCGATTTTTGCTTGTTTCAGTTACATCGAATGAGCAGGTCGCGAATTTTCACAATGACTCTTGTGCAAAAGACTGTGTTCTGCTTCCTATTATCTAGGAATGTTGTGTGCGTAAATGCTTAGCTGCTGAGTTAGACTGGTTTTCTTTCTGCTGTTGTTTTGGAGAAAACTTATTCAAATGCTTCTGTAACCCCAAATGTTTCACAGCTTTCCCTTTTATCTTTGTACTCAAGGGTTCAATATTAGAGATCCATTTTCTATCAGAGGACGTCAGGGCAAAATAGTCTTGCAGCCAATCAATACTGCTCCTAATCTGGCAGGATAAAGCTGTGTGTTCCCTTCCACTCCAGGGGACTGCCTTTACTGCCTGTGCAACTCCCCACTGCCTGCCAAGACCAGACTTGGCTTGTTGATGCAGTGGTATGGGGAATTAGGCAGTGGGCTGCCAGACTAGTAAAGGCAGAGAGGCTCAAATTAAACAGAGATGTTCTTGATTTGTGGTGCTGAGAAATATAGAAAGGTCTCTTTGTCTGAGTTGCAGTATCTGAGCTAGCTTGGTAGGCTGCATGGTAGTACTTGTCTGTGATGACAGCAGGCATCTAACATGCCGGGGGTTTAACGCTCTCAGGCAAGTGCTTTCCTCCTTGTATTGGTTTCTGGTAAGGCTGAGCTGTCACCTCTCAATGTGTGTAGAGAGCAGAGGTCTCCTGAGATAAGGCTGTTCCTTATGCTTCCTGAAGAACCATTAAATTTCTATCACTGCAATGTGATCCACGCCTTGGGTAAAGACATTGTTTTTTGAGCCTATTCTTCTGTCCTAACCTCTACTCATATGATGCTATTTTTTTTTTTTTTAAATCTACAAACAGCAAGAATGTAGAAACAAGTAAGTAGTAACAATTCAGTGTTTTCATGCAGAATCTCAGTGACATGATGAAAATCAGGCTTTCTTACTGCATCACCTGGTGTGTATAAGCCTTTGTAAAATGAGACATCATTCATATCACATTGCTGTGTATAAATTTGCTGGATTTGGGAAGCAGTGCTCAATTTTTAAAAACAAATCCATACTGTACCAGTATTTCAACATGTTTGTTAGTATTATCCTGTAATAACTGTAACAATCTTTATTTTGGTTGAGCCTGTTTAGAAAGCTGCATCTAAATTACTAAAAGAAAAAATTGGGTTTAGTTATGGGAAAATAACTGAGGTACAATATAAACATTGAGATTTTGTATCTGAGAGCTCTGTGCATGCTATTTAATACCAGTCACTGAATTTGTGTGTAAATTTACACTGAGTGTGAAAAAAAAGTTTGGAGTATTTTTCTGCATAAAAAAAATATTTTGTGAATATTTGCCATATTTTTAAATGCAGTAATATGTTCAGGATTACCCTTTTATTCTGAAATGTTATTGGCTGTCAAAAATTAATGGGACTGGGACATCTTTTTGGGGTGAAACTTTTTAATATTTGTACATAATTATATAATGCAATTAATTACAGAAAGTTGTTCAGACATATTTTTTCTGTGATAGAGTACATAATACATTTTACAGAACTGTTTCAGTCTTCTTTTTGCCAGTCTGAGCATCTGGTGAACAAAATAATTAAATTTGAGGTTTTAATTTCAGAAACCAGATTGTCTTAAAATGCATACTCAGCCCAGCTGCTATATCTCTCTTTCGGAGTTTTTTCATACCTGATTTCTGATTATGTAAGGCTAATGGTAAATTTAGATTATTATACAGATGAGATGCAACTATTATCCAGCAAAACACTCTTCACAGTCTGTGTGTGTTTGATCACATGAAGCAATTGTGCTTATTTTGTCAGTGTGGATGATCTCTGACCTTTGCATTTCTTTATCTTAAATGGTACATACTCTGGGTGTTGATTACCAATAGTGTCTGGGAGACTGACAATATTTAGATGTAAATACAGCAGTGCAAGCAGTGCACATTTGTGGTCTAATTCAGCAGTGTGTTTGTGACATGAATCACATTTTAATAATTGTGAGGGCAAATTATAAGACAGCTGTCTCAGAGAAAATAAGAATTGTTTGCATTGTTAATTAGCATTTCTTTTTTCTTTAATTCCTGCACGTTTCAAACAGAGTTAATTTTTTGGCACTTTTTGAAGGGCTGGAACATGTGTTTGTTTAAAAAGAGGAATAGAACCTCTGGTAGCTCACCTCGGCTGAGTTGTAGATCAGTGTTATCATCAGTTTTAATTATTAATCATTCTTATCTCAACATTAAAGTTTTACCTTTATATTTTCCACCCCATTCCATCAGGGTGGGAGGAAAGGAGAAAGGAGAATTTGAGCATACAGCTGTATCATGCTTAATTTTCAGCTGGTCTTAAAATCACTACATAGATTCTGTAGTTAATTTGGATGAAGGAGGATTAACAACAAGTAGAAATTCACTGTTACCATTTAGCTTTCAGGATCTGAGGAAAGTTTGCACTACTATATGATATTAAAAATTGCTTAGATATGAGAAAAAAAAAATCAAAAGTCCTACAGACAGTGTAATTCATGCAGTAAATTGTAGAAGATATTACAAATGGTATTATAAAGCATGTTGCAAACCGAGCCTTTGATTTAAATTTCTTTAATCTAGCTGCGTGACAAAGAATACCAGAACCCCTAAATATAAACGCAGGATATGGGTGAGGAGGGAACTTGTAGCTAGGTCAGGGATCCATGTTAACTCAGATCTAAGGAGTGGTATTTACCCAGGTAGAAGTCATAAGATTGTCCCACTTTTTGTTGTTTTTCCAGGGCAAGTAGCTTGTATGATGTGATGAGGAGATCGTCGGTGTTATATTACAGAAATAGGCCAAGCTACGTCTACTAAGACAAGACTGTGTCAAAAAAATGTTCTGCATATTAAGAGGCAAAAAAACTCTCAAAGCTGTTTCAAAGGTTTAAAAGAAAATAGCGAAAGGCCTACTTTTCACCTTCACGAGTGTCTTACTTCTGGCCAGGATAGAGTTAATTTTTTGCAGTAGTTGAGGAGGTATGACTAGGAGGTTTGTCTGTATCATCTCAGGTTCATTGCCTGGGGTTCGGAAAAGGGACTCTTGCTTCTGAGAATGAAGTTCCTTTTAGTGGGAGAAAATGTGGTGGGAAAGAGCTGATTGGTATTTGATATTTGTTGTAGGCTTTCTGTGTAAATCCTTTTGTTGTCTTATACCTTTTCTTATTAATATTGTTGCTGTTACTGTTCATTTTCTTATCTCATTGCTCTTTCTAGTAAATGGTTCTTATCTCAACCCATGATCGATGCCTTTTGTTCTCACAGTTGCAGGGGGAGTGGTTTTAGCAGGACTAAATTGGAGAATATCACTCATAAACCACAACAAGGTTTATTGTTGACTTGAGTAGCTATATAATACACTTTCTTTAACATAAACAAATGAAAAACAGGACAGAGTTTGAAGTACTTGCAGTGTATTTGTGCCTTTTGTACTTAAAAGGAATCAGATAAGTTTTTGTGAGACTATTGAAAAACTATCTGCCAAGTCAACATTAAACTTTTAAGAAAGAAGAGTTATAGCTCTCAGTGAAGCAATCCTTGTAGGCAACTTTTTTGTGAAAGGAGATATGTTTCCCCTAGAGTAGCTCAGTTACTGTGGCAGCTAGCATTTTCACCTGTGACAAACCAGAAAAGATCAGTTGTTCCTGCACATCCATTTTGAATGAAGAGATGGCTGGTAGATTACTTGTATGGGATTATTCCAGTAGGACTTGATCAGATGTGTTGGTGTGTTTAGACTTTGTTGGTTTTTTGGGTTTTGGTTTTTGTTTTTTTTTTAAATGGTTTCCTAACATTTGTTTGATTGTATGAGCCTCACGTATTCCATCCCTTAAGATGTGTAGTTTGAAGGAAAAGATTCCTCTCACCTGATTTCATACATACAGTAAAAATCTGCGCATTCCAAAGCCGCTCAGGTCATGATTCATCTTTAGGTCGTGATTCATCTCAACTAGTTTGGATAAGAGGAATTCCATTCTAAAAATGCCTATTTATTTTCTCAAATTAAGGAGAGACTACTGAGCCATGACTTTAGACTTATGCAACTGTGTTTGTTCAGATGAATCCAACCCAAGACTGTCTCACAGACACAGGGTAATTTGGCGTACCTAGTGATGCAAATCTCTTTACAAGTGGAGTGTGACATTGTTCTTTGAGTACATTACTGTCTTGAGACATAATTTAGGCATTCATGAGTGGACACGTGCTCTAGGTAGACACAAAGACCTATACTTCCCGTAACAATTATTTCCTACATGTTACCTCAAACCCTTTTTAGTTCTACGTTTTCAGTAACGCTTAGGACTCTCTAGATATTCCTGTATTTCCAGTCCATGTTACTGTTAGTTAAAGCTCTTTTAATGTAACCTGTGAATGGACTTCCATCTTTGAGATTCTTGGGAGCAATGGATATAGTGCTTTGACATCTTGAAATGCAGCTGTATATGTGGTACTCTCAAGGTCTGTTTGAGTTTCACTTGAATGGACTGAGACTTAAGATAAGTCAAAAATCAAGGTTTGCTTAGATACTCATATTAATCAAAGAAGATTTTTAATGTGCTCAAAATTGTGAGGTTACAATCAGTATGTAAAAATATGTGGAGTGAGAAATTATCTGTGTTGGTAAATATTGATACAAATTGCTTGAAGAATGTAAAATTCAGCTTAAAATATAAATCGGTATACCCATCCTTTGAGAAAATTCTTAGAGGATTCATCTCTATTGGGCTGTTTAATATTCTCACGTTGCAAGCACTGTGTCACTTGGGAATTTAGAGTAATACCAGAATAAAGCATTAGAAAATATAATGTAGTAATGTATTCTGCACTGGCAGACCAGGAAGCAATTTACCCAGAAGGTCTTTCCCAGCCCAAATTTAAACTAGCTTGTGATGCAGTGATTATGAGGACAAACTTCTCCCATCAAAGGTCATCTTTTTAGTTCATGGTTAAGACAGCACCACCTACTGATGCTTTTTTGTCTTCGAATATTTGAAATATTTTTTGCCACTCAGCTCTTTCTCTAAAAAATATTTACAGTCCTTTTGCATCCCCTTTTCCCCAATTTCTTTACCTCCTTCCCCCACCCCCAGTCAGCAGTCTCATTTAGTCCGTTATCTCTGCTCTGCAGTCTCTAGGAGCTGTTGTTTCAGTCACATATTTGTTTGAATCAACTGATTTAATTGCAAGAGACTGCTCTGGACGCAGATTGAATACTGAGGTAACAGAGCACTGTTTGCAATTGTTGATCAGCGCCTGTATGTAACTTCTAGAGATGGGGTTCACCTCGAAAGGCTGCCACTAAACAAATACTGAAAGCATTAATTGGCAGCTTTTAAAGCACATGTGAAATTGTCCGTGAGCATAGGTAAGATTTTTTGCTTTATCACTTGTAACAGGCATTGAGTTAAAAATGTTCTGAAAATGCAGCTGGATCTTTTATGCAATTGAGTTATTTAGCAAGTCCTGATAGATCAAGAGAGGTTGTGTAATTTAATGGTATTCTTAAGTTTTAAGGGTTTAGATTTATCGAATTGAGGAGTGTAAATTCTTATTTCCAGTAAAAGAGGGGAGGTGGATTTAACTGTTTCATTTAAGAGTAACTGGTAACCTTCAGTATGTTGCTTTTGTGTTTGAATATATAAATTGCTCATAACAGCAACATATGTGAAGCTCTGTGTGCTCCTCCTTGTCATATTCACAGCCTATGAACTAGAGAGAAAACACCTCCCCTTGGGCTGCATTCCATTCATGGATGGTAGCAAAGTTTTAACATACATGGGGTATTACAAAATACCAGATATATTAGTCTCCGTAGAGCTACCATACATCTACATATTTCCCAAAGCCCAGGGCCTTTTTCTTCCTGGAAATTTTGTAAAGTGCACCAAAAAAAGTGTTTAGTAATTTTTCTGGGATTTCTTATGTCTTGGCAATCTGGTTAGAACAATAGCTGTAAATGATTAAAACTCCCAGATCGACCACTGCTCAGACACAGGTCAGCTGCATCTTTTTTCAGCATGCCAATCAAAATTTAAAAGCAAGAGAAATGAAGGCTTAATAGCTCCCTGGGAAACAAAATTTCAAAGGTATGTGAGCTCTCTGCTATTTTTGATTAGCCTTTCTCTTTCTCATGAGCATCATAAATAGTTTTCTTGCATAAAGAGATTACTTCAGTTAATGGGTCAGAGCAATTTAAGATCCATGCAGGAGTACTCAAATTGTTTGATTGAATTGTATTTTCTTGCTTACTCTTTCCATTGTATACCTAGAATATGAGAATATGCTTTCTATAGTCCCCTTGATTTCCACCTCATTGTTGTCTGTCTTTCTCATATTCCATCCAGCTTCTGGTAGGTTTTAGAGAATATTTTCCTATGTTCTTTTTTAAGGTAACTCTTTTGTTATACATGCAGAGTTATAAAAAATAATACCAATATTGCAAAGTATTTAGCATGTAAATAAATAAGGAATATTCATTCTTCCTATTGTTTCCCAAACATTAGAAATGTAAAAGCTACATCATACTGTTATAATCTATTCCAGTAGTACAGAGGAACATTCAAAACGAGTTTGGATAAAAATGGAGAAATATTCTACTGAAACTAGAGGTGGAATTGATATAACTATTCAGGTGGAATTTGTCCTTTACAGCATGTCTGCAGAAGTGCTGTAAGGCACAGTGAACTGTAGACGTTTTATGAATCTCTTAAGAGATTGCATATGTAGCAGGGCACTGCTGGGTAAGATAATCAAATCTCATTTGGGTCTGCTGCTCAGCTATGTACAGAGTACTGTGCGTGCAACAAAACTGTCAACCCTCACAACAAATCTTTGGGAGATGACGTAGTAAAAAGCTAGACTGGATTATCTCTTAAAAATATACTTTGTATTCCCTTTCTTATGCTTCTTTATCTCTGATACTCAGTGGAAAAAGAATTGGATGATGGAAGAGAGAAGGCATTCCTGTCTGGTACTGGTTCCAAGCCTGAAACAAAACTGTCATGTAATAGCAGCTCTAAATTCTGTAAAGAGAATTCAGCCTGTTTGATGGAGGTTGCTATGTAAGATAAAAAGAATTTGAGGAAACCAAAAATATTTGAGTTGCTGTACCATTTATAACAATGGTTTCTGAGAATAGAACAGTCTCATATATATGTGTGTGTATATATATATAAAATTTTTAATTTATTTTTTCTCATTAATTATGTGTACCAGTGTTAATTTGTGCATTCAGTCTGATGATTTTGAGGCAACTGGCATCCTTCTTTGCAGAAAAGCGTTGCAAGGATGTAAATATTAGATTGCCCTTTATCTTTTCTTTTAATCCATACAAATCTGAAAATAAATGTTTTAATACACATTGACTAGAGCCAGGAACAATGCAAACAGTTGTAATTCTATCCTCACTGATAATGTGGTGGCTCCACACATTCTGTACTGAAGAGGAGTTTTCCCCTATGAAGAAATGCAGAGGATAGGGTAACACCACTTACAGAAAGAATACAAAACGTTTCAGCCACACATGCACTTAATAAAGGAAATATCATCTCTAGACTAGTCCTTATGGGGTCACTTTTTATCTGAGTAAACACCATTTCATTTACTAGAAAGAGCTGAAACACTGCAGCTTTTTGTATTGCTGTGAATCAGGCGTGTGTTTGGAGCAGAATTAATTTTGTATCAGAATAAATAATTCTGTAGGCAAGCCTCAGTGCTTAGAGTATTTTTTTGGCTCACCAGCTGCCTTCCCAGACTTTATCTGGTGCAGACAAGCCTTTCTATGGCACTTCTATCATACGTGTTTGCAGAGAAGAGATATTGGCTTCTTATTCTGAATGCTGGCTAAAAGCAGTGCTCTCTGGCATTGCTCTCAAATCCTCCAAGAGTCAACATCATCTTCCTTTTCTGATAACTCTTTGTGTGCCTCATCATAATGTTTGAAGTTAGACCCATACAGAGACCTTTAATGCTTTCTCCCTGTGGGAAAAGACTACAAAGAAAGATAAGAAGCTTTCATGGTTTTTAAGGCCGTTGTGAAACTATTGTTATGGGTAAATTATTAGAGCCATACTGGGGTGCCACATCACCTAGAAGTTTCATAGGAGCATATCAAGTATGAAAGTCATATCCCTGGTATTTCTGACCTGCCTGTCTTCAATGTGAATCTGAATAATTCTGCAGAATGTTAGTGGTGAGCCTTATTTTTATTGTCTGAACTATCAGCCTCAAGAACAGTGGAGCAGAGCATGCCTTGCACAAGATGTGGCCCACTGCCAATCTCAAGGGAGTCATGGTGTCTTGATACTCTCCCATCATGTCCCTCAGCCACCCCTGGGAACACTGATGGGCAAGAGAAAAGGCTGGTTTGTATCTGGGGTTTGCTTTAGCTCTACACTGAGATTTACACATGGCATTTGCTTTGGGTCCTGGCATAGACACTATCATGTTTGAAACAGGTAAATGGGTATTGTCTTCAGTTTGTTCTCCCTCCCAGCCCCCAAATTCCACATCTATTATAACTGCACATAAACTAGAAGGTCCATTTTAATAATAAGGTATTAGTACTGAAAATTGCTGTTTCGTCCTCAAATTTTGCATGGCATTTCCTATCAGCATACCAAGAAAATAATTTATCTATTTAGATTTCCAGAAATATTTTAATAAAAACATAACTATCTTAAGCTTAAAACGCTATCAGTGCAGCTGATATTGCAGGATGCAATTCAGTAGACTTATCCCGTACACAAACAAGAAAATTTGAAAAGCATAAATTGCAGTCACAGTTTTATACCTAGAGCTGCCTCAACATTGCTTTATTGGTATGGCAAAAGCTGAGTATGTCCATGTGGGATAGGATTTTGGAAAAGAAAGTAATCTGTTGTGTCTCTAACATAGCCCTCCTCTGCCAATGATAACAACCACAGAGCAGTGTTTTGGTGTGCAGCTTCCCAGGCAGAAGATACTTTATGTGGTCATGGAGTTTTAAAACATCTGAAGGCCAATGACAATGGGAAGAAACCTAGGAAAAAACCTCATTATCTAAATTTTTCCTACAGCTGTACAGCAACTTTGTAGATTTTGTAGAACTATTAAAATTGACTAAGACAGTAGTTGCTTACAACTCACCCTCCCTGAACCTTCTTCTCAACCAGGTCGATTTGCAACATCCAGACTCTGTAAAAATACTTATGTTAACTTCCACCAAATATTTAGTGAATGTGCCACTTACAGGAAAATAGTCTTATTATTACTACTACTGCTACATGGAAGAGGCCTGCAGAGAGCTTGAAGATTCTGGTTACTTTCTGGTTGTTTCTGAAAATCCTGTCAGTGTAAACTTATCGAGAACTATCTGTGTTGATAATAAGGGCAGTATAGAAAGGATAATTCTGGTTAATTCTCAGAATATATTCTGGGGTTTTTCCCCGCTGGTCTATCAGTGAAGTAAAAGTTATTTCAGGCACATTTCACCTGACTTAAGTCCACCTGAATTTAAGGCAAGTATTTGAAGTACTTAAACCAGAAGCTTCATCACCCTGAATGCTTTCCATAGTTTCTCTAGAGGAGGAAGTCACTAACCTCCCCCCATCATCACAAATATTTTGACATAGTATTTTCCTCATTGTGTTGTTTAGCAAGAAAGTCTAAGGATGTTCTTGACTTGGATATCTTGCTCAACTTCCTTTAGGCCTGTGTTTGCAGTGTTAAATGCTTCTGGAAGACTATTTTACTGGAAGTATCTGTAAATTATTAGAAATTGTTATTGAATGACTTTTTTTTGTGTCTGTTACGAGAATAAAATTGTAAAAAAGCTCTAAATTATCTTGACTTTTATATTTGTAGGTGATCTAGTAAAAATCTATTATTTAGTGTGTGATCATCATGCTATCTAGGACTCTGGATATTTTATTCTGTGGTTGTGTGTATGTTAAATATCAGTGTAAAACAGTGAATAATAAATTGGGTTCTACTGTAAAAAAAAAAAAAAATATTGCCAGCCAAGAGCATTTAATTACAGCTGTTTATGTTGAAAAGGCTGAAGACCATGGAACAATGTGCTGAATGGAATGAGCAAGAATCGCCACCCTGTGCTTTGCATGTTAAAAGTAATGAGGGCAGTCCAAACAAAATTATTTGCATTCTGTCCAACTTTGGCTTGAAAACACCATGCAGTTTCACAGAATAGCCTAATTGCCTAGCACAGCATAATTGCCAGGCATGGGAAGTAACAAAATTCACACGTCTGACCATGAAATGAACCAGAGAAAAACCAGAGGAACTGCTGGGCTTTAACAGCTTGGTTTTGTCTTATCTTGGCTTTATAATTGTTATAAGCATAAATCCAGATGTTGATCCCTGCAGCAGTATCTCATGTTTCATCTTCCTGCATCCTGGCATTACGGTTTTGTGCATTCTGTGGATCTGCGAAACTGTCAAATGGGGGAAGTCATAGGTGGGGATGGGAACAGGCTGCACCTGAGAGTGATATTTGGCTCTGTCCTGCTGTGCTTCAGATTCTGTAGAAACGGGGTGAAAAAAGCTGTGTGTGCTTAGGAAGGTTATAGCATACTATTGAATCTGATCTACTTCTTAATCCAATAAAATCCTAAATTTGTGGAAGATTTTAACAGCGTAGTTTTAATGACTACTTCCTATTTTAGGGGCAGTTAACGCCTTAGTCTTTTTTTTTGTTTCACTGACTTTCCCAGGATGCTGTAATAATGAGTAGAACAATGCTCTCTAAGCATCTGAATTTACTTTGGTGAGTGTGTTTGTAATACACTGCTTAGCTGCAGAAGGAGGTGATTCTCAAAAATTAGAATAGCAAGCAAAATTCATCATATGTTGGTGAGATGTACCAGGCTAGAGTTGTGTTTGGGTAACAAGCTATCTGGATATGTGTTCTCTTGTATAGTATCTTAGTGTACAATTGTTTATATTCCTGCAATTTCCCAAGGCAAAAGCATCTTCTGTTTGTTTCTAGTTATTTTTGGAAAGGAGTTGTCCCTGTTGCTTGATTAGTCCTGTATTGCTATCACGTTCAATTGTATATGAAGATAAAAATGGGTAAGAATAGGTGCCTCACATTGTAGTGTTGAGAATAACTACAATTTTGTTTCTTGTTGGAACACTCAGTCTGGGGAAGAAATTGTATCTCATAGGGCACTATGCTATCAGTGCTTCTTTGTATCAATATTGATCTCTTGATTTTGTCTCATTGTTGGGTTTATCTCATCCTTGTGTCTTTCTCTTATTTGTAACTGGATCACAATAAGAAAGCTTAGGGGTGGGACCAAGTATTTTAAGGAGGATTTTTTTCGTCCATTTTTTATTTATTATTTTCAGTATTTTAGACAAATAGTCTTTACATTGGTAGCTGGAATTCACCAGCTGTTCTCAGTGACACTCTGTGTGCCCACAGGGATGTAGAGGTGAATATATGGGATCATATATTCTTTCATCCTGCCAAGTACTAAATTAAACTCCAGTATCACTTAACAAAAAAAAAAAAAAAACCCAAAAAAAAAAAAAAAAAAAAAAAAAAAAAAAAAAAAAAAATACCCAAAAAACCCGAATAAAAATCTGACAAAAACAAACAAAACCAAAAAACCAAACCAAAACTAAACAAGCAAAAAAACCCCACCCCAAAACAAAACCACCAAGACAAAAACCATACAAAATCCACACACACACCTGTAATGAAGACAGATAATCAGTTACAGAGTGTGACAGAAAATTGTAAATCAATCTTCATTTTTTTTTTTATCTCAACAGGTCCACAGTCAGGATGTAACCTCTTGTAAAATGGAAACCTGTGAAGAAAGGTACAGATAGCAGTTGGAGTTAAAAATGGTAGACAACTATTTCTCTTCTTAAGCATCAGCTCTTTAAAACGCTATGGTGATTTGGAAAGTCTCAAGAGTGAACTGCAAAGTTTTCCTCAGCTCAATCAATGCATTTCTTATTCATTTCTCCAAGTCATTGATGTTCAGAGATGGTGTGTGATGGAAAAAAACACCATGCTTCTGTGTTTGTAGCCCCTGTTTTTTGGATTAGTTTGCTGCATTGCTGAACCGATTTCATTTTGAAGGGCAAGGAGTGAATGTGATGGATTTATCTTCAGAGATGAACAAACATGGAAGGAATCCAGTAAGTCATAAACTAGAAGATCAAAAGAAGGTAAGATTGTTTTTAATTATACTTAATTATATTTGAATGACTTGCAAACTCTTTGATGACTTGCAGTAAACTGGAAATGAATATGCTTTTGAGGATAAAGTAGACTGCTATGCTGACACAATATTGCAGTACAGAAAAGTCTCTGAATTTGTCTAGCAAACTGTCTGTCAAAAGCTGTACTTGCTGACCTGCTGATCTGAAGCAAAAATCTGACATCAGCCTAAGACAGTGTGAGATCTTTGTTTTTTACCATCAATGTGTGGGTAGACCCTTCTCATTCTGTCCTATGAGTAGTTCTGGACAATGTATTATTGTTCAATTTGTATCCTTCAGTATCTAAGGCAGTTTAAGCATGTAAATTCATGCTTCCACAGTATGGGAAGTTCTTTCAGAAATCCCGCTTCTGCCACAGACTATCCTAAAAATTTAACCTGCCGTGTTCATGTCCTTTACTTACTCATACCATGGTCTAGAAATATTTCCAATGTCTATTTCATGAACCTCAATTTGATGCCTTAATTTCTTTGGGGGATCATAGAAAGACCCATGCTTTATTGGTCTTTTGGTACTACATTAATGGATTTTTCTTGAAAAAACTTTTTGTTTGCTTAGTTTTGTGGATTTTCTTAACCTCTAGTTTATTAAAAGTTCAAAATGCTCTAATTTTCTTTTTGGCTGGGTTCTAAAGTAAGGCCTGCACTGATTGGCAGCCAGCAGAGAGAATATATTCTGGTGTAGCATCTTAGGCTGTGGTGTGCTTCATACAATGCCTTACTGGCCTCTTTGAGTTATTGCATAGGTTCAGTGGGACTGTCCAAATAATGTATTGGAGTGCAGGTTATCTGCTTCATTATTACACAGAGTTATAATAAATGCTTCTGGCTTGGACCTTTTTTTTTATTTTAAATTTTTGGTATGAATGTTTCTTTCTAATGTTTTAAATAATTTTGTTCTTATTTGGGAAAAAGCAGAAATTGGTATAGTTTATGGACAACATAAAACAATTTTAAATCCTATAAAATCAAATACTTGGTTTTAGTGTCTCTGAGATTCGTATGTGTTAATCTAAGTCATTAAGTCATAGCCAATAACCCTCTAAAATGCAGAGAATTGTAGGAAATGTACTATGATAACACACAATGAAATTATTGCAGAAAATATATTCAGCCGTTGAGCATTTTTTGTGTAATGGAGAAGAGGGAGAGGTATATGATAAAAGATAATTAGTTTACAGCATGGAACTTTCTCCACTTCATAATTCCCACCCTTCTGTGGCACAAAAGAAAAGCTGAGAAATGTTAGCATTAATCTCACCGTCTGGTGAACTGTTTTCTGAACCATTATTATGTGACCTGGAACCAAGTATGCTCGAGTCCCCTTTTGCTCCACCCACCCTGTTGTTTCAAAAGAATTTTTTTTCCCATCATGTCTTAATACCTGCAGATTCACTCTTAGACACTGTTTGGATTGCTTAGGAGGAGAAGGTTTGTTTCAAAGAGGATCTGTTGTACCTCAAGGTCAAATCTTTTCTTTGAGCCAGTCTGTAGATATTTTATCCATCTGTAGAACAATGCAATGATCACCAAAGGCTCTGCAGCTGCTAACAGACTCTGCTTTTGTGCTGTGGTTGATGCTGAAGAAGTAAATGTGATGATAATAAACAGAAGACTTGTTAGTTTTCATTTCATTCAGGGATCTTTACTAGTAACTGAATATCATTTGTATGCTAATATCATTATAGAAGGCTAATATTTGAAAAAAAAAAGGGGTTAAAGGTGGTGGTGAAACACAGTAGTAGTAGTAATTTGGCTCTTTCTTTTTGCTGCATTGTCTCTAAAGCAAATTTTTAAATAAACAGACCACTTTAGGAAATATTGTCTGACTTACTGGCTGACATGGGTCCCGTAGTTCCCCACTACCTGCATCAGACTAGGCAAGAGACAAGCTGAATTTCTTGGATGCCTTATGTCCTTTCAATAAATAAAAAATATTCTGTTCTGGAACGACTCAACTGTTGTGTAGCTGTAGAATGTATTAGTACTGTTTTCTGCACGAGCAATTTAGGAAAAAAGTCAAATTGAGAAAAAAAGCTCCATATAAGACTTCTCAGGTAGTTTTAGAAATGCAGACTGTGCTTTGGGATGTAACTTTTCTAATAATTTCATAGCTATGCTGTATACATAATAACATAGGGTTATTTTTCTGTGGTCTGGATTTGGGCCTGAACTACTATATTTAAATCATTTTTCATATTACTAGTGTGTATGAAACTCAAATATAGTCCTTGTCTCAAAACCCATCAAATGCTATCACCTGCTTTTTAAATAGGTGCATACTCCTCTTGTGGCTGCGGAACTGTCAAGTTCCTTTTCCTTCCTGTAGCTTCAAGATGCAATGACAATTTTATTGATTTCTGCAATAGCCTGCTTATGTTTGTGGGACTAGCAGGTGTTGCTGGGCTGATGCTCACAGTAAAAGATGAAGCTGAGTCATGAAGTTAGAGCTTTTGGGAGCCATGTGGAAGCAGTAGCCTGATTTTTGTGGCTGAAATGTTGGGGAAAGGCAGGAGGCAGGCCAATAGTGTAGAGAGGAGAAAGGTTTTAGAAAGATCATTGCAATTAATTTGACCTCTTACAGAAAACAGGCACAGGCTTTCCCTCTACAAATTCTTCTGTCTGGATGCAAAGCCTCAGGAAACCAGGAATGCGCTGGAACAGGTAGTGCTGGAATTTCCATCATTTCTATCTGCCCAAGGACTATGTGTCCATGATAACTCTGTCCAAAAGACATCTTTTCTTCCTCCAGGCTTGATGTGCCAGCCATACAGCTTCGTCCACGTAGAGATTTCAGCTAAATGCTGTGCTTCTGCATCTGTTTGCCCTTTCCACAGTGTGCTGTAATTTCTTATTAAATAAGTATGATAAAACTCAAGGCTTTAGAACAGAAATGTCAATAAGTAGCAGATCCATATATTGATGTTTACAGTATGGTGTGCAAGTTCATGATTTTAACACACGGCAGAGAGAGCCACCTTTTGAATAACAGATTTCTCTAGGCAACTTGCTGCAAATAACCATTTTAAAATCTGAAAGAGGCTGTCTTTTCTATATGTATTTCATCATTCAGAAGGGTTCTTCTGTTTTCAAAATCAACATCGCAGTTTGTAATCTGCTGCCACATACATGGTTTATGCTAGCCAATCTGGAGAGTGCATTTTCAAAATTTCCCGACTACTCCAGTTATTTAATTTTAATGTTTTCCCTACAAGAAAGTCCCATTGTGGCCATTTATTTGACAGGCTATCCAGGTTACCTTGTATCTTCAAAAAACACCTGCTTGCTGCAGGCAGGCAAAGCCAAGCCTTAGAATGGTGCTGCAGCTGTGGCCCTGCTGCAGTGTGGTGACTGGGGGAGGGAGCCTGACGGTGGCTCACTGCGGGCAGCACACAAGTAAACAGCACAGGCTGCTGTAGCCTCAAGTATCATTTATGTACTCGATCATGTGTAAAGCTGTAAAACTGTTTCAGAGTTATAAGAATGTACAAAATTCTTCCCAGTAACAATAATACTCTGTGCCTTAAAGGTTTGGCATATCTGCTTTGCCAACTAATTTACTGCTTTCTGTTCCACAATGTCTAGGGTGTTTCAGACAAGCCCTCTGAGTCCCTACCCTGACACACACCAAAAGATGTGTGCCTGGATTTGAAATCCATTATGCAGAATACAATAGGAATGTTATTCTTGCAGAATTTCTTGTTTCCACAAGTAGGAGACTTTGCATCTCTGTTGACACATCTTATCCATGTCTTGGAATTCTGCACACCCAGAATTCTTGCTGTGGTCACAGGGATAGTTTTTCATCACATTTTTTTAATCTCTCTTGACAGAAGGCTTTGATCCTTCTGTTTAGAACCAAATGAAAAAGGAGGATAGTTTTTAGCACTGCACCACCTCCTCTGCAAAGATATGCTTTGAAGCTAAATATGAGAAAGTATAAGAATCTCTGTTGTTTTCAGAACAAATGACATTGTTTTCTTGTCTTTCTTTTGGTAGGGAGATGAGCCACTTTACTCAGAGGGACTTTCAAATAGACACCAAGGTTCTATTACTGGGCAATAATCAAATATAATTAATTAGCAGGAATACCAAGCAAGCCTTGTCTAGTGTTAGATGTTCTGCTGATCTCTCTGATAGCCATTTGTAGTTTAATTAAAAGTCCCATAATCAGTCAGGTTTCGCTTGGTAGGATAAAATAATAGCTTACTGTCAAAAGCACCAGGTGGTCTTGATATGCAATCCTTTAAAAAAATGAATCAAAAGAGAAGGTTTAGAAGGGACAGATATAACAGGAATAATCAGCATGTACACCACACTGTTCCTCCACCCCGTCTCCTTTGTCCTAGTCAATATTCAGGGCACGGGACAACATTTCAGGAAAATCAGATGTCGTCCTCATGAGGCAGTTGGGCCAGAAGCATAATTTGTTCTCATGAACACTCTTCTACTGCTGTGTCTGTGCTCCCCATTTTCACACCCATTTTCTCATTTTTACAACTAAATCTGTAGTCATCCAACAACTGTTTTGAAAAATAATGACATGAAATCTTGGGCAGGCCAGAGTTGTTGCTATTCTTGTTTAATAGTGCTTTTTCATTTGAAGACCTAGGATCTGAATTATGTTACTTTTTATGTGAACAAGAATGTTGATTTCTCTCATTCTGTCTTTATTTCTCTCTCAGAGGCTGCTCTAACTGAGCTTTCTCTCCCTTCTCCTCATGCATCCCAGCCCCTCCCATACATATATACATATACATGTATATTCTGTGCAGCTCTTGTCCATCTGCTCCTCTGTGTCTGTCAGGGGATGCTTTGCAAACAACTGGAGGTCTGCAAATCTACTGAAGAATCAGAGATTCATTAAGCTCAATGTTCACTGTTATCCCGTATTGCACAACAACTGGCAGGGATTTTGTGGGGTTTTTTTATGGCATATATTAAATGTTTTAATCAAAAATAATGCAGCAAGGGAATGGTGAGGGGTCATCAGGGCTGAGGGAAGATATTGGTTCCTTTTTTGCCTTTTTTTCTTTGATATTCTAGAATTAGGCACAGATAAGAAGAGCCAACGCAGCTGATAAGAAGAAATGGGCTGTAGGGATAAAACTACAGTTGCTTTTTTATATCAACTTGTCATATACTACCTCTGTCATTCCTTTCCTTAAGCTTTCTCCCTCCATACTCCATGTGTTTTCTGTTTCAAAAGTTTTGCTAGAAAGACTTGAATTATCTCCCTGTCTATCAAACCTCCCTGGGGCCCCACCACCTGACTCTTCTCACTTTCTGAAATTGTTCTGTGCACACTGCTGGGGAAGTTCAAATTAAAAAAAAAAAAAACAACACACAACTTCTACAGTCTTAATAAATGGAGTTAAATATCATTTTATGAAATATGAATCCCATATTTAATAATTTATAAAGTAAACTCATGTCCTCTGCTGCATATTAACAGGGCTTTTTCTTCCTTTTGGAGAATCACGATGTAAATAAGATAGTACATATTTCTCTTTTATACTTTTTCACTGCCTTCCCCAAGCCACTATTTGCAAGAAAGACTTGATTAAGGAGAAATATTTTGTCCCAGAGCTGCACCGAAACAGCTAAGAAATTAAATACTGATTAAATTAATTCTTTTCTTAAAATGCTACTGGTTGGCTGTTTTTTTAGTATTTTGTGAGTATGCCTTGGTTTTGTAGATGGTTGCTTTCCTTCCCAATCACAATCAGTTTTATCTTATAGTTGTTGCTGTTAACGTATGCCTGATAACTGAATAAAACTTGGTTTTATTCAGGAATACCAAGTAAAAGTTGTACAGGGTGTCATCACTGCTTGGTTGGAAGAAGATCAGCTGCTTTGCAGCTGTTATTGCTGGCAGATTTTTGTGTAATCAGATAGCTGAAATGAATACTATTCTGTATGTATGTACACAGCGTGGCTTGGGATAGGCACTACAGAGTCGAGTGAGAGAAGGCGGCGGTGTCTCATTTGGTTTGATTACTTCCGTCCCTCTCCCCACTGAACAAACAAACAGACTGACTGGCCTTCATCTTCACTTAGTGCTAAAGGCACTGTTTCAAATTTCTGCCAGTTACATTGCAAAGGTAGATTTAAGTGTCTTGTCTCAAATGGTCTTCTCTGATTTGGAATAAGATACAATGGCTAAGAAGCAGAAAACAGTGAAACTAATGGAAATAGAATCTCATGATTATACAAGATGCTCTAGTACTCCTTGATGGTTACCAACTACCTGCATGGTTTAAATATATCAAGTATAAAAGAAAATAAGAGACTAAAGGACTTTATACTGTAAATCCTGTTTTTTGATTGCTTTTTTAAAAACAAAGCTCTTATTAGCCTCAGTACAAAGAATATTTTAAGTGATAATAAATAGCTAAGCAAGTAAATGAAGCTTTCTTCTTTTGTTGTCGTCTCTCTACAGTGGCATGGCAAAGCAAGGAAATCACTGTAATTGTTATTTAGTATTTTCCTGCTCTTAGCATTGTTATCTTTCTAAGTGTTCTGAATAATATTTGTTTAGCTGCTTCTGTCCTGAAATCATCATCTGCGTAAATCTTAGGAACTTCAAGGATGAAATGCTGAACTAATCTGCAACCTTGTCCTATCTTTTATCTTCTAAGAAGGAGCACAAGCTTGAGAAGCAGTTGCATACAACACTCTATAGTGGAGAATCTGAACCTGGCCTTCTAGCTGATCCATTCTCTTGCACTGTGACATTGTTTCAGGAATTTTATCACCCAACTTCATGAAGATCATACCTTCGAAAGGTGCTTTGAGGTTTCTGCCATTTGAAATCTCATCTTTGTGATAGTTTCCAAAATGAGTGCATTAGCATTCAGCTACCCTGGTTGCTGATTTTGAAAGTATTTTCCTAAATTTTATTGATTATCCTGTATCAAATCATGCATTTAGAGGAAATGCCTATTTTCTTGTTCCTCTTCTCTTCAACTTGCACTTTCCATGGGATTCTTCACTATGTTGAACAGGCTTCATACAATAAAGATTAATAAAAAATAACCAGAATTCCACCCAAAATGTTGGAAGAAGTAAAAATCACTTGAACCTTCTGCTTATTCCAGTTCTGGACTAGATTTGAATCTCTGAAAGACACAAAAATCACTAGGGCAATGTTGACATGGATGCAACTAAAGCTTTTTTTTTACTTCGATAATTTTTCTACTTTAAGTGAAAAGTAATGCTGTGTTTACAAAGTAGTTGGGAAAACCTGTTGTTGTGGTTTTTGTTTTTACCACATTTGCATTGAACTAGTTTCTTGAAATCACTCTGTAATGTTACCTTAAGGTTTATCTGGATCCTAAATTCAGGTCAAGGACTCCGCAGCTTCCTAGTTATCTCTGCAGTCTTGCAGTACAAGTAAAGCATTATAAGCGTTGTTGAATCTGCATGTCACGCAAGCAAGTCCTACTATTTGCTTCTCTAATTCCCTTGGAAGGCTAATTTTTGAAATTGGAAGGAGAAGCATCTGCTGCTGCTATATCAGAAGTAAACAAGTGAGGGGCTGTACTGCAGTGTGCCTTTGTGGGAGGGATATAAAGACCTCTTTAAGACTGCATTTTATATACATTAAAGCAGGAAGTTTCTTGTGAAACTGCATTGTGTGTCTGCTTATAGAGCAGAGTTAATAACCTTTTAAACTCATTTTAGATAGGACTAGCCTAAAGCAATATATGACAGGACAACCTTTGCCTAGTACTGTGGCTTTTAGCTTCTGAATAAAATCATCTGGTGGAACATTGAGTGATTGCCAACAACAATTATTAGTCCCAAATTAAACCAGTTCTTGTTTTCTTAGATACGATTTGTAAATACACACTCTGAATTGAGAAAATGAGAAAGGGTTGTATGAATGCAGAAATGATGCACAGAAAATTTAAAGCCTAGCTTCTACAAATGAGATTTTTTTTCTAGGATTTTTGCATCCTTACTGAAAGAAATACATATGAAGACTTTCCCAAACCTCAAAACCTGTAGAATTAGGAACAAGGTATATTGTGAAGGTGGCATTAGTTTGTCACATTAATTTCATAGTGCACACAGCTCTCAGATATGAATCTCTGGAGTCTGGGTATTGTACCAGAATGGAAGACTATGATTTGCTACAGCTTAACCTGAAGTGCCAGGATGCATTCGTGCTGTGGTCCAATAAAAGAATACTGCTGGGAAGATGCTTAATTTTTATCTTTTTAATGGCTAGGTACTGATGTTGGCTTTTCTCCAGTGCTCAAGTACAAAAGAATGCAAAGGCAGGGAAGTACTCTGGAAATGGTTATCATTTTCTTCCTTCCTTTCACAGCTGGTTACTGGCAAGCACATACATATCAGTTTTGATTTAGATATAAGTATGTGTATACGTACAAAGTAACATAGTTATGTTGTATGTTTCTGGCAGGTAAATGAGAAAAGCTTCTTTGCTAGAAGAGAATAAAAAGCTGATAGAGCTACTGAGTTTAACACCAATATGTTTCCTCTACTTCACATCTATGTTTTGTATTTTTTGCTGTTGTAGTTTTTTTGGTTGTGTTTTTTTTTTTTTACTTCAGCATACTCTATAGTTAGTTAAGTAAGCCTTAGAATATTCTTTTTGTAACATGTTAAGGTGTAATAAAATTATATCTCAGTAGGCACTGGTGTATGCAAAATCCCTATATTTTTTTGATATTAAAAGTCCTTGATGTCTTCTAGAATTGTCAGTATTGGGCACAGAAATGTTTCTTAATGGCACTTTTACCTAAGTGACTGAATGGGTGAGGGACAGCTCCTGGAATACCGGGCTATATCAAAAGTTTGTAGCAAAGCAGCTGTTGTACCAGTTTAACATTTATTATTTTTGATGGAAAAATAAACCTGTAGTTGAAATGCAAGTCAGCAGGCTGTCTTTATTAGTTGGGCTTTTGCTATTATTTCTTTTGCCTGCTTCTCCTTTCCTTTTGTTGTTACTGTTGTTTTCTCCTTTCTTTGTCAGGAGTATTCTCCTTACTTGTCATGTTCCCTTTATCCTTGCTGCATGTTTGTTGCCCTCTATCTGTTTGGTTTGCATTTTCCTTCTCCTGTGCTCAAATTGCGTCAGCTTATCACTTTTTTCAGTATATGTGCATATAAAAACGTGCAGATAACTGTGTATGTGAATATGCATGCATGAACATGCATACCTGCATGGATATTTGTGTGTATGAGTATTTTGAGTGAGTGCTTATATATGAACATGTAATATGGACAACAATGCATAGGAAAATCTCTAGTGTAATTGAATGTGAAAATGTTTTTCTTTCTCCATAATCCATTTGTTTCTTGTTTTTTTTCTGGAAAATAGTATCCTTAGTGCAAGGTCTTTGTCACACTGCATCTGTGTGCACATCTGTGCAGTGCTTAGGACAGGAATCACAGTTTTGTACCTGGATCTCTTCAGTTTTTTAAAATAGTAGTAGTAATTATATGAGTTAATTTTTTTTTTTAACTGGAGTTTTTTGTGGTGATGGTGAGAAATTTGTGTGTTTACTTGCTTCCTCTGATAGCGCCTATCCGTGTTCTCCATCGCAGTCAGAAACGTGGCAGTTGCTCTTAGCCCTTGATATGAGAGGTGCAGACTTAAAATACTATTGATGCCCATGTCATCTGACTGACGTGGAATAAAGCTCCTCCTTTGTCTGAATCCCTAAATTGATGCCACTAGTAGGTTGTATGGTAAGTCCATGACAGGGAGTGGTTATTAGTAAGCATAGTGGAGGTATTGTACCAATAAAAGAGGACTGGGGGGAAGCTGCCAAAAATATCTTTTTGTTGTTGTTTTAAATTGCCTGATGTAAACACTGTGTTCATAATATGTAATTTGAAAAGGATAATTTTCAGCAGGTGCTATTTTTGGCTTGATTGCAGAGGTCAGGTGACTTTGGATTTATTGTTGGCATTGTAAATGAGAAACAAAGGGAACTAAAATGCACAAACACTAAGTGGTTTTGCATCATAAACTCTAGAACACTTACAAGTACCCATAAAGTAGTAATTAATGTGGCCCCCACTCGTGAGCATAATTTAAAACCAACTTTTACCTATGGTTAGTGCAAAATAGGCTCTACTGTCTTGAAGGTATTTCTTACTTGATGTGCAGTGATTGAGGTATGTATTGACTTCTTGATTGCAACACCCTCTTAAAATTATTTTTATTTTAAATATGTTGACTTCTTGAACAGAAATTACTTTAGACACCTGTAATTTTTAATGTTGTAAAGGTATGTGGTGGGTTGACCCAGGCTGGATGCCAGGTACCCACCAAAGCTGCTCTATCGCTCCCCTCTGCAAATGGAAAGGAGAGAAAATGCAACAAAAGGCTAATGAGTTGAAGACAGGGAGAGGTCACTCATCAATTACTGTCACAGGCAAAACAAACTCAGCTTGGGAAAATTAGTTGAATTTATTACCAATCAAAATCAGAGTAGGATAATGAGAAGTAAAATAAATCTTAAAAACACCTTCCTGCCACCCCTCCTGCCTTCCCAGCTCAACTGCCTCCCCCAAGTGGCGCAGGGAGAAGGGAATGGGGGTTATGGCCAGTTCATCAAATGTTGTTTCTCCCACTGCTCAGGGAGAGGAGTCCTTTCCCTGCTCCAGCGTGGAGTCCCACCCACGGCAGACAGTCCTCCGTGAACTTCTCCAATGTAAGTCCATCCCATGGGGAGCAGTTTTTCATGAACTGTTCCAACGTGGGTTCCTTTCTGTGAGGTGCAGTCCTTCAGACACAGGCTGCTCCAGGCAGGTCCACCACCTGGTCACAAGTCCTACCAGAAACCTGCTCCAGCCTGGGCTCCTCTCGCCAGGAGCCCACAGGTCTCTGCTAGTATGCTCCACTGCTGGGCTTCCTGTGGGATCACCGCTTTCTTTCAGGCATCCACCTACTCCAATGTGCCTCTTCTCCACAGGCTGCAGGTGGATCTCTGCACCCCTGCTAACCTCCGTGGGCTGCAGGGGCACAGCTGCTCCACCACGGTCTGCCCATGGTCTGCAGGGGCATCTCAGCTCAGGTGCCTGGAGCACCTCCTGCCCCTCTTCCTTCACTGACCGTGGTGTCTGCAGGGCTGTTTCTCTTGCACATTCTCACTTCTCTCTTTGTTGAGCACTATTACAGCTGTGGAGTAACTTTCCCCCCCTTCTTAAATATGTTATCCCAGAGGTGTTACCACCATTTCTGTGCTCGGCCTTGGCCAGCAGCTCTGTTGGGCATGGGGGAAGCTTCTGGAAGCTTCTCACAGAACTTACCCCTGTAGACCTGCTGCCTCCCTCTACCAAAATCTGGCCACACAAAACCAATACAAGGTAGCAGATCAATATTAAGTCACAGTTCTGGAAGGCGGTAATTTAGTTTGCCTGAACATACTCTATATTTAGAGTGGAGTAGTTACAGCTTTGTGAAACATCATTTTTATCTGTAGGTGTTATGTAATAGATTATTAATAATATAAATATTCCTATTGCTATATGATAGTTGCTGCGGTATCACTTTTAGGAAGGATGTTAAGATTTAGGCAAAAGACTGAAGGTCTGTTTCTCTTCTAGCTTTGTCAATTTTCTTTGTTTCCTCAGGGAAGTTGCTTAAACTCAGTTTTATTCATCTGTAAAATTAAAAGATCTTCTGAATCATCTAAGATCCTCAGATTGAAGGTCAAATATATTTACCTAGTGTTTAAAATAAATATGCTGCACTCATGGTTATTTATTTGCATTGTGGAGTCTCAGTCATGAATCAGGATACAGTTCTGCTGCTGCAGGAGTACAGTAAAAAAGACTGGTTTAAAAACCTTACAGTTTGTTTGTAATACCCCTTGATTCCACTCTTATATTTAATCCCTAAGAGATGAATGTGTCTTTTTCTTGGTAGAATGTAATCTCCTGTGCAAAACCACGTCATTTAGAAATATATGTGAGAGAGGAGGGAGAAGTTTGTGTACAGAAAAGAAGGAACACACAGGCTTTTTCTTTGTCATGCTCACCAAAATACTTATCATGCCTTAGCTGTTATTGCATTGTATCTCTTTTTTTGTCCTAATTTCCCAGTAGTAATCTAAATATGCTCTCAGGAATACAGCAACCTGTTTGCCTGTGCATTATATAAGGGAATACTTGCTTAATTAGTTCCCTTTAGGTGATAGCTGAAGTAGATGGCGCTTTCTTGTCATTGTCTACTGCAACATGGCTACTTCTTACAACGCTACTTCATTACGTATTTCCAAATGGTCACATAAAGAAGTAATTTCAAGAGAACAAAATGGGTCAGTCAGAGAAATGGAAGATAGAAATAATAGAAGAAAATGACAGGATTTTCCTAATTACTTCCTTTGTGAGTGTAGACAACTGGGATTGTGTTCTTTTTTGAAAGCAGATGGAGCTGGTTACAATTTGCTCTGGAGTAGCACCAGTCCTGCTGTAAATTGAGACTTCTGGCTCAAAATCCAGAGGAGCTCTGTTCTTAAAAAATGAGCCAGTAATGCAAGCTGATTTTCAGAATTGACAAACATACAAAAAAAATTAATAAAATTATGCATGAAAGAAACACTCATGAGCCATAGCTGTCTGTTAGGAGTTAACATTACATCAAGATTTAATTTGCATCTTGTGCAGAAAAGGAGTTCAACATTCCATGCTATCCCATGCTCAACAGTAATGAGCTAAAATGGCGTTATAAACAAAAATGATCCCAAGAGCCAGATTCCTAAGTGGATCTGTAAATCAAAAGTGCCCAAGAGTGATTATGGAGATCTGAGAGTTCAGTTTAGTCCATCATAAGCAGAAATAGTGCATGTCTGCTTTGCTCCCCTCTCCTCTTCCCTAGTGTTTTTGTTCGCTTTTGGTTAGCATTGCCATAAACAAACTATTAACCAGTAAAAGAGATGTAAAATACCTTCAACAGTAATTATTTTTTTCTTGCCCTTTACTTATCTGTATATTTCCATCAAATGGTTAAAGCAAAATGAGTCATTCCTCCATAACATGTATCTAATAATTGTGGCCAATCCAAATTTGATCTGTCAAAAATCTTGTGTTATCTGGATATGTCACAGCTAGAAAGAAAGGAGGAATTGTCATTCTGCTGATGTAGAACAGCTGGCATAACAGACTCCAAGTTGTGTTTTCCAGGAATTAATTTATTACCAAGGTAAGTTGAGTCGCAGATTTTAAACTGTTAAATTTTCAGCTCTGGCTGTGCCGCTTGCCTGGGTAACAATAGAATTTCAAGGGAGATAAAAGGGAAACCATGCAACATATTTTTGTGGGGTGCTGGTCTTAATTTTTATTTTCCTCCCCTGTAAAAGAATTTTCTGTGACTGAAGTTGATTGCTCTGACAGCTGCGCAGGGAAACCAAAGACTCTCCTGTCTGGTAGTCAGCACATGTATAAGATATGATCTTTTCTTTCTTTTGTATCTTTATTTTTTTCTCTTATGATGATTTTTTGTAATAAAGCAACAACTGAAGCCTCATTAAGGGGGAAAATAAATCCATTGCTGTTATTTAATATTTTCAAAAAGTACTTGTTTCTTCTATCATGAGATTCTTCTGAGGGGAAAAAGGAGAGGCAGACACTGATCTCTGTGGTGACCAGTGACAGGACCTGAGGGAATGGCCTGAAGTTGTACCTGGGGAGGTTTAGGTTGGATATCAGGAAAGGATTCTTCACTCAGAGGGTGGTTGGGCACTGGAACAGACTCCCTAGGGAAGTGATCACAGCACCAAGCCTGTCTGAGTTCAAGAAGAATTTGGACAATGCTCTCAGGCACATGGTGTGACTCTTGGGGATGGTCCTGTGCCCCTCAAGGAGCTGGACCCGATGATCCTTGTGGGTCCCTTCCAACTCAGCATATTCTGTAATTCTGTGAGATACTGGTTGTCAATATATTTTCAGAAGGCTGAACCCCATTTTTCTTCTTCCTTATTTATAGCAGCATATGTTTGGGAATGTTGTTGATGCCATATTCCTGGGTGTACATCACTTGAATCATGAGGGTTCTAGTAAAGAAAAATAATAAATTGTTGCTAGTTCTTTACAGTAATCCCCTCCAAGTTTTAGATTTAAAAATTTATTTCTCTGTGTGTTTTTAATACTGTTTAAGATTTCTACTATTTAATAACATAGATGGTGATTGAAGGGGCAGGTACCATTTGTTATATTTGCAAGATACTTCATGACTATCTTGGTACTGTATCTACAAATGCATGCTGATAGGTGCTCCAGGCATGTGCCATGAGGGTTTCTGACATCATACTTCTCAAAATCAAATCAGTAGCTGCACATGAATTTTTAAAAGAAGTGTAGTATTGCTGGCAATCTCGTGGTTAAGGCTGTGCTTGGATTTACATTAAAATACTTCACAGTTATACTCTAAAGGTGTAATTACTCAGACCTCTAGATAACAGTGGGAATCTTTCCAATGATTTTTGTCAGGTTTTCTGTAGAAAGTTTTCATTTCAGTATTTGATGGAACGTTTTTTTCTTTTCAAGAGAAAGCATATTGGTTTTTTTTTTTTTTTCTGTATTTTTTTTTTAAACCCAGCAAACAACCCTAAACCAAAAAAAGCAACAGGCCCAAATGTGTCTAGTCACAGCAGGTGAGAGTCACTATCCCCATCAGTTGCTAGTTTGTGTGTGCATGCAGACTGTGACAAAACTTGGGCCCTGGGGTTACATTAAAGAAGTAAGATATTTGTAGCCGTTAACCTTGATGATAACAACCTAAATTTTGTTTGTCAGACAAAGACTTATCAATCTGCCAAAGCTTTTGCAGGGCCATTGAAGTCCACGCTCTTTTGTGTTACCTCTTGGAGAGCATTAATTAACTGGATTTGAAGAAAAGAAGTCCTAATAACAAAAAACCAAACAAAAAAAACCCCAAACAACAACAAAAAAATTAAATCATCCAGAAGTTAGAAAATGAGGTTTCTTAATGGCTTTGTTTTTAAGGCAACAATGCAGATAGCTTTTAAAGACTGAAACTCTTCCAAACCATGTTTTGTCTGAATGAGGCCCTTAAATGAAACTGACTCTTCAGACAAGGATTGAATTGGTTGAATTGCCTCTAATATTGTTTGGAACAAACACATACTGTCTCTTTTAGAGGAAACATTTTAATGTTTCTTAAAATTCTTCATTAATGTAGTTTGCTTTTTGATTTGTTTAACAGAAGGTCCAGAAAGCAGAACATGAGCTGGCACCTTAAAATAAGATGATACTCTGATTTTACTTCAACATTATTTCTCATATAGTCACTTTGCTGCTGAAAAATTATCAGATTTTTTCAGATCTACTGTCTATTATCCTTCCAGTGATTCCCATCTTATGATTTAGAGTTCACTGTTTTCACATGCAGTACACTCAACCTGCCTTGTTAGAAAAGAACAACCTGTAAGTTAAACTGAAGGGGTTGACATAGGGGTGTGGGTGTTACCAGTATTTTTTTTCCAATGGAGTGAGCTGGAGAACATTACTTACAAGGTGCCTGTGCTCTGTATTTTCTGGGGTGTCCCATCAGTGGATGCCCCACAACACATCTATCTGGTCCTATGTCTTGGTGAGTTAAATCTTCTTAAGAAGATAGTGTAGATGACAGCAGGGGGAGCAGCTTTTCCAGTCATTCCTCCTCTTAAAAACTCCACCTGTTTTTTTTTTTTCAAAGGTAGTCTAGCTATCGGGTGGAGGATGAAGGAGGTGGATGAGAAATTTATGCTGATGAGGTTTTTTGTTTTTAGAATTTGTGTGGAAAGATAGTTGTAAAAGTGCCTATACAAAGTTCAGGGTAGAATAATGAGACTTGTGACCTTAGAGGCAACTACAGTAATTCCTTATATTCTCAATATCAAATCAAACTTTTTGTACAGTATTTTTATTTGGTTTGTACTCTAATACATATTGGGCTTGTTTTATATCGTGTTTATTACCTTTTATTAAAAATGTGAGCTTCTAGCACTGTAGAAACTCACTTTCTGAGTAGTATTACCTTGACATTACCTTGGAACAATTTATGCCACCAATATAGAATCAGCTGCTGCTTTATTTTTCAAATACACATGTATTGCATGCTAGTTTTGCAAACCCAACTGCAGTAAAGCCCAGAGCTTTGATGCTAAAAATTATTCTCCTCATGAAAATACACTGGCATACTAATGTTTCTGGCAATTTCAGATACATGCAGGTGTCAGGTTAATTTTTTCTACTTTCACAGAGTTCGGAATTGGGGTTTTTGATAAGTTGTAAGTGTCCGAGTTTCCATTCATATGGAAATAAATGCAGAAGATGAGAATATCTGTTCTACAGTTTCATGAAGCTGACTCTTCAGATAGTGTGGCTCTAAATGCCACTGAAAAGAAAATCAAGCAGTAAATTATCAGGGAAAAAGAACATATTCTATTCCTTAAATGAAAATATAAAGAAACTGTCACTTAATATGTATTTCATATCTTTATCTACAGCCTGGAATTTTCAAATAAACTTTTATTTTTATTTTTTTAAATTTTATTTTATAATCTTGACAGTAATAAAGAAGCATCTGATTGTCTGGTTTGAGTAAATTTAAGAGTGCTTGTGAAAAGAGAATTTGTTCTATTAAGAGGCAATGGATACTTGCCTTTCCTTGCACTTTACTATTTTTTAGAATCACAGATACCTATAAATGTACTAGTTTTAATCAGTAATGTTGATATTGTCTTACATTATTTATGTGGTTTCCAGTTTCTCCATTGTACAGTATTTTGACCGATAATTTGACAAACAATAGTTTTGGTCTTCATAGGTAATGGGAAAAGATATAACAGGGAGAGGAGAGACTGTCTACTCATAGAATCAAGCAAGGATTGAATGAAAAATTGGAATGCTAGGGGTAAAAGTAGCACCTCTGTGTTTGTGCAGCAGAGTACCTTGTGTGATGGAGGACACTGACAAACTGAGGAAACACAGCAATGCCACTATGCTTCCACCATAGCAAAAATTCACTGAAATTGCTGAAATTATGGTAACAACTGGGACTTAACTTGACCTCCTTAACTAGCTGACTATTGCTCATCTTAATAGTATTAGCTTTTTTCTGTTACTACATTCAGTTTTGTTTGCCTGTTTTTTCGTTAATTTTCTTTTTTCTCTTAACCCCTACTCCTGTGGTACTTTATCCCAAACTGAAGGCACAGGCTCTTTGGGACAATGGCTTTTCCATTTTACAATATGTCTATGCAGTGCTTGGTTAAACTAAGTTTTCATCTTAATTTTTCACTTTTAGGTTAGTTATCCTAAAGTTTAGAAAATATGATTTATTTATGTACATGCTGATAAGAGAATAAAGATGATCTGACTCATAGCACAGGGTGGAGATCCATCTATTTTAGTGCTGTCATTTTGCAGGTAGGCACCTGCTGGATGTTTGTGTGCCTCCTGTAAATGAATCCCTGTCTTTAGCTTGGCCTTGACAGCAATTGCCCCAGGGAAGAACAAATAATTACTAACACTATTGTTATTTCACAGTAATTTATATTCAAGAAGATTTTGAGTTAACAGTCAGGGCCAGAAAGTCCCATGGTGGTAGATATTCCTTGTATACATATAAGTCGTAGGTTGAATTGAAAAATTGTCAGTCTAAAGCAGCATAAGTAAGGTAAGCAGCCTATTTTGAGTAGCTATTCTACTTTAAGAGGTTTCCAAAATCAGATATCTTTTTCTAACTTGAAATTATGCATACTCCAACTGTAAATGTCCAGAATACAATGCAGTATTTCAAGGCTATGAATCTATTAGTAAACTGGGTATGTTCTAGTGTGTTTTTAGTGTAGAACAATTTGACAATTAGAATTCTATTAGAAATCTAGAGTGCTACCAAATAACATAATTTGGTGGTGTTTGTTAATGAATGAGTACCTGTACTTTCATTTAGAGACACAATCAAAATAATGTAATAGAAAAGGTAGCTTTTCTGGGACCAGATAAGGTGTTGTGTTCAAGACTTTCACTTACTACACTGATTTGCATTCATATGGCTATTAAAAAATCTTGCCTCAATGTTTTTAGCATTTCTTCTACTTTATTTTATTAAGTGTCAGTTAATGTATCCCTCCTGTATTCCCTCCTTCCCTTCTCTTTGCTTTATGTTGCACAAATTTAATAGCATTTCATCTGAGGGTTCAACATGAATCCTTTCAATCACAGAGCAGGTTTTTTCTGTTGTTGTTTTTTCCAAAGAAATACATATACTTAGATGGTATTTAAATTAGAACGATGCCTTTCATGTTTAAGTAGTGCTGTTAATTAATGTTAAGATGCCATAGAAATATTTTTTATCTTCCTTTTACCCTGATTTAAGTGAGAGTAGGTGGCAATGACAATTAGACAGGAATAGACTTTTGGAAGAAGCAAATGGTAATATGCAGAAAGTCCCAAATACCTTTTTGTGGTTTTGCATTACTCCTGCAGTGTTTGTGTTATGGTGGTATCTACCAGCCATGACCTTAAATCAGACCACATTGTGCTTGTCACCACACAGAATTATATGGAGTAATTTTTTCTGCATTGAGGTCCATGTACAAGCCAGTATCTATGTGAGCAGGTTGGGAATTTATAATTATTGTCTACGATTCTACAGTATCTTTGCATTTTTTTTTCAAGGCATGGATTGTCTCAGTCATGATGCAAAGGGGTGGTTGTAGTTGTAGTCTTCTGAGAAATGAAAATGCAGAGGACTTTAGGCACTACTGACTTGAAACCTGTAACCATGGGATGCTTGAGCTAGAAGGGAAAGGAGGAGGGGAGGAAATCTTTCAGATATTGTCAAAAGACAGCATATTTGAATCTACTGAAAGGAACCTTGTAATTTATCCACTAGAGTAAAGGATACGGTTTGATGGCTATACTGTATTGTCCTCATATATTTTGTCACAATTAAAGTGACATGTGCCAGAATATCAACAGGTTTGATGAACTTTTTCTTGCATGAATATGCAGCTCTTCTATATGAAGGGAGATGACCCCAAATTAGAAGCACATATAGAAGTTTCTCGAGAAAGTCAAGTGAAGCACAGATTTTTATAATAGGAAAATGTCATATGTTGTTATGTATTCTCATTTAGCCTAAGAGTCTCTAGATAGCAAGAGAAAATCATCTTGAGATGGATTATATTATTGTCTTCTAGGTTTTTCTAATGAAAGATTCTTATTCCTCCTGTGGTTCATTTATGGAGTGCGTAGTCTCAAAAGCCTTAATTCAATTTCCTTTCCTTAAAAGGAAGCATTTCTGTGGCTTGGGACCCACGTAGCAAATTCTGTCAATAAGTGATTCTTACATCATTCTTACTACATTTTCTTCCCAGTGTTCTGAAGGCTGGGAGGCAAAGCCATGATGTCAAATATCAAATAACGTAGAGTTGAATTTGGAAGAGCTCAACATCGATGAGAAAGGAAAAAGCATCTGTAGGTTAGCCCACAGTACAGGTGTGATGGTCTACTGCTTGTAAGAGAATTTGTCCTGTTAACAGAAGGCAGAGGCACCATTATTACCCATTTACGACTGTCTGAATCTCTGTTACTGTACAAATTTTGTAATTATTTATGGTTGTACAATTACAAATGGAACCATCTTTAATATTTTGGCTTAGGCATTATTATACAGCCATTGTACAGTAAATAAAAGTCAATGAACTCTGTAGAATTTTTGGTACTGCTTTGAGAAAACTTTGCCTTTAGCTAAATCTGTGCACTTGCACTGGAAGATAAGAGCCTGTTGTCTGAGAACAGCTGAAGTCAAAATGTAAAGACCTTTAAGTCACACATCTGCTACTGAGAGTAAAATTTGATCAGCAGGAGTTATTTTCTGCAGCTGGTATTACACCAGCTGAAAACAAAAAATGCTTGATTATCAGTTTTAAGGTGAGGTAAAAGCTTCTCTCCACTCCAAGTACATTTGATCTGTATCTCATGGGAAAAGTCAAAAATGTCTTACATTTTGCATTCAAAATTGTTAGTAAGCACCATCATTGAGTGCAGCAGTGCAAACATGCAGTATTTAGCATTTCTAGCCCTTCCAGCATACATCATCAGCCACTTTACACTGCTTCTGTAAGTGAACACATTAATGTTGATTACGCAGCCTGCCTCTGAACCATATAAAAGGTCAAAAGGAGAGCACTTCTGAACCTTCTGGATAGTTCTGTATTTTTCATGTTGTCTAACACCACTTCTCCCTAGTCAGGAAAATAGACATGTATGTATAAAGATTGCTTATTAGAATTTAACTAAATGGCTACTGAATTAAAATATGTGTACTTTTTATAGTCTCCCTGGCTCTTTTCCTAAGAAATGAGAGAATACAAAGGAAGTAAGCTTTAAGCATGCTTCTAGCCCACTAGTACTTAGAATAGTATTTTTATAACCCTTGAGTAAAAGAAGTGGGGTACTGAATATACACATGCTCAGCTATTTTAACAGGATTTGCTTCTGATGTAATTAAATTTTTGAAATAGCAGTAAGAGTGGGCTCCATACATTCAAAATAAAAGTTTACTAGGTACTATTAAGGTAGAGATGCTTTTTTCATCTTTCTTCACACAATTCAGTATTTTGATTTAGAAGAACTTTATGATCTCATGGGGGTTTTTCCCCTCTGGGTCTTGACAGGTAAGTCTGAATTGTACTTTATTAAATGAATTTAACTATCAGTTTTCCTTTTGTCATGATTTACACTATTTTTGAAATTTATCTGTATTTTCAAAGAACATTAATCTGGAATATTTCTTTCTAAAAAAGATATGAGGTTAACAGTCTCTGTGTTATAGTCCTGATCTATTTATGTATGGTTGGAGTTCAATCAAGGGAGTATTTTTCTGTTTTTAGTTTTTGATGATAGCCTTTCTGATCTAATATTTTAGACTCTACTATTAGCTCAAAAATGGGATAAATGTGGAGATAGAGATTAAAATTTCCACCATATAAATATTAATCTTTCTGAAAAATTATTTTATTGCTTTTAAAATGCTTTGTAAATGCTGTGATTACTTCAGTACTGGCTAAATAACTAATTAAAATTATAATAAGGATATCAATTGAACATTAGCAGTGTTGTGATAACCATTTATCATCTTATTCAGTTATCAGTGTACATGTAAATTTATGAATATATGCACTTAGATTTGTGTGTGTATATGTAAATCTGTGTAATATTTCTTTATTACTGCAGTAAGATACAGAAGTTGTAGTCTTTCAGCATAACTGCTTCAATTGTTAGTTGTGGGTGCTTGTACAGTACAAGTTTTTATTTAAAGGTGCACTTTGGAAACATTTATATCATCAAACCTGAAAAACAAATAAATGCATATAAAGAACAAGAATTGACAGGAAATTACTCCTTTGGAAGGCACTGAAGGAGCTAACTCAATTTGCTTATGCATTGCTACCATTCTGGCTTTTTAAAATAACTTTCAAGCAAGTAGCAGATACAGTGGAAAATTAATACAGGTGTATCACATCAGGCCTACTCACAATGTACTCATAAAATTCCTAAATATGATAAGAGTCCAGAGTTATGCCATTCAGATAGTATATTCTATTTTAATAGACATGCAAATAGGATTAGAGATGTTTGGGATCATTACTGTTTAACATCTGTGAGCCACTGTAAATAGCAGGAATGTCCCTAGCTATTACGAGGTTGTCAGATCATCTACTGCTGCCTCAAGTCAGGTGGAGAATGGCCACACTGGAATGAACCTCATCATTATCTGTGGTGCTCCTCTGACTGTCTCTGTGTTGGAATCAAGACAGGGGATCCCACACACTAAAACACCTCTAATTTATCTTACTACGTACTAGAAGAAACTGGATAATTTCTTCCACCCAACAGAGGTGTCTCTTTGAAATACTTACAGCCATGCATTTCTATGAGTAGGCCTGACAGTCCAGGTGGAGGACACCCTGCAGTTTTTATCACTTTGACAGTGAACAAAAAGAATAGTGTTGACTAAGATGTTTCTGAGAAAGTTGTAACAATTTTGTTGTTTAGCTGACATGTTTTGATTTTGGGCTTCTAAGCTGTGGGTGCTTATATCCAGGCACACCATTCAGACACAAATTCAGTGACTTGTCTCAGTGAACCATCTCTTCAGAAGTTCTTTACTATTAAGAAATCTATCTTGCAACCTGTCCTGAAGGCAGCAAATCAAATCTGAGATGCTGGATGCAGTAAATGGATAGAATATATAGCTGTTGGGTTTGCATAATGAAAATTCTGCAGACACTTTGGTTTTAACTGAGAGATGTTCCGTTTTGGCAGTATAGGTGAGGGAGAGAATTCAAAAGGGGCTGAGGAGCTTTAAAAAACCAGAAACTTTGTAGCTAATCCATATGTCTTTAAACTCCAGATATGAAGCCTTGCTTTTCAAATAATTGTAGGCACTGAAGGGAATGGAATGTGTCAATGGAACATGCTTTCTGGACCATGGTGGCTTTTCTCTCGAATGAAAGGTTGCAATCATGGAGCAAGAGGTAAAAATCAGAACTCTCTTTAACTGAGCACTCAGTGTCCAAGGAACACCTAATCAAAACAACACAGAAGTGCTGTGCTTTCTAGAAGAGCTGAGCTTTCTAGAAGAGCTGATATAATACTATTGGGTACTGAATCTTTTCTTAGGCTGGCAAAAAAATATTTCTCTGGTATTAGTTGCTCTATTTAATACTATTTTAGTTTCATTTCGCCCCAAAATAATTTTCATCAGTGCATGAATCTTCTTACAAATTTATTCTAAATGAGAGTCAGACACTTGTCTTGGAATGGGTGTTTGACTAGAGAGAATTTTTCTGAATAAGAGGTCACATTGGACAGTAAAACTAAATCCTAGGTTTGCTGTTAAATTACTAAAAATAACTAATTTTTGATTATCAAGTGCCAAATATACATGCAAGCCTATAAAGTGTTTTAAAATGTGTCTCTCATCTGGAAAATGTATGATTTCATATACATTACTTTCAGCACAGTCAGCTTTAAAAAAATGGCATTTCTACACCAGGATTCTTAGTTGAGTTACTTTTGACCTCTCTATTGTTCCTAAAAGGTTATCTTTGATTGCATTTTTCTCTGAATTGATTTCTCTCATATTCTTCTTCTTTAGGTAGAAGTTCTCACATTCTTTACTTCTTTTCCCTTTCTTTCTATATCTATGCCATTGTATTTTAATGTTGATATCATCACTTGGGCCTGAGCAAATAACATTGGGCCAAACCCTTTGTTATTGGTGTTGCTGTAGCAAGGCATTAGAGTCTGCTGCCAGTGCTGTGCACCTGAAGAAAACCAAAACTTTTCACATTCAAATTTCAAGATCTTCAGCTGTTAAGGACAATGTCATCTATCAATAGTGGTAGCCATTGATGTCTAGAGCCATGAATGCTGTTGTGATCAGTAGCTCTGCTTCCCTGTGTTGTTTTTTGCTGCCAGCTTTCTGAAGGCATAGCTGCATTTTTTCTGGTTTTTTGTTTATGCTTTAATCTGGCAAGATACAGCTCTGGATTAACATGGCACAGTGCCTGTGTGATTGTATCCTGCAGGTATGACTAGGCTTCTAAATGCCATCTGGCAGTGCTATGGGGCCAAATGATATTAGAGCATCCAGACAATGAAATGGAAAAGGTTTCATAGTAACCTTGCTTCACCTGGTTTTGTGTGCCTTGTATGCAGACATCAAATAGATTGTAATGCTTATTCATGTTGGACAAATAAGAGCATGGTGAGCTGCTTAGCTAGCAAATGTAACCTTTAGCTTTTCTCAATTCTGCAATGATATTCATAATTTAATGTTGCAGTTACATGGATTTATGCACTTAATTCCTAATTATTTTTTTAAAGTACTGCCTGCCCGAAGACCTAAAGCTTCGTCTCTCTACTGAAGCTTGTATGTTAAGATTCATCTAAAACCCGAGGTATGGCATGTGCTTTTTGAAGTCTTTGAACTGAATATAGCTTTAGTTTGAGTTCTGTCTACTTCAGAGGAAAGGAAACACTTTCCTATTCTTCTCACAGACAGCCTGTGCTGGAGGGCTGCTGACTCTCTTCTCACAATGACTGCAACAGCTAATCATGTGTAATCCCTGTGTTACTGCTCACAAAGAAAATCAGTGTCATTGGAAAAGCATACATCGGTGGATGTACACATTTTACATGGGTTGATGCTTATATTTTATTTTATAAACCACATCCTTTTGGATCTGCCATTATTCTGCTTTTTAAGTGGCAGGCGTCAAGATTTCGTTTGTACCACTTTGCTGTTGTGGGTTCCTAAAACACCTCTATAATGAGAGGCAAATCAAGGGGGAGGGGAAAAGGGGGAGTTTTCATTTTCATTCTTTAGATAAAATGATGAACTGATATAAACTATATAAAAAACACATATAAACTATATGTTCAACAATCAAGATGTTATATGTCTGGGTCTTAGACATGTCTGTTTTCCCCCTTGTCCAAATACTGTTCCTGGATATATCTTTTCTCCAGCCTGCCAAAAATCTTGAAACCTTGGACAAATAACCATTGCAAAGAGATGAAGTGATTTTCTATTGCAGTGAGTCCAGTGCAGCAGGGTTTGTCAGAGTACATGACTTATGCAATGCATGTTTCCACCTTCATAGCCAGAATTTTCCAGACAGAATTTTGAGTCCTACTGACTGTGATGGATTGTACTTTAACTTATCTGGATGGTTTTATGCTTCTAAGCAAATGTGGGTGCAAATTTCCAGCATTTTCAGATGGTGATTTAGATGAGATTGCCTGTTTCCATTATTGTATTCCAAATTGAGTTGAACACAGGAACACAGGTTGGTGTTTTGTTTTATTTTTTTAATTGATGTCTTGATAATTTAACTCACTGATGGTATCAAAGTACTACCTACAAGTTGACATTTAGGCATAGACTCTCGCTTCCTGTAGAAAACTACTGGACAGGTTTTCTCTAAAAGATGAAGGGAACATAAGTGTTCTGGAATTTGTTTTATGATTTGTGTTAATTTAATTTTTTTTTACTGATTAATTCTGGTATTGGGTTTTGACAAGGGGTACCAGAATGATGTTTAAATCTTTATATTCTTTTATTTTGAAGGAGTTAAAACTTGATGGCTTTTCTGTTCTACAAGCACACTTATGCCAATTCAGGATTTAATTTTTCACCTCTTCTAATGACAATACTAGGTCAAGCATGATTCTACCCTATAATTTTATCTGTGAAACAATTCTTGGAAGGATTTGTGTTACGGCTGAGAGTCTGAGTCCAAAGTTCCTTTTGCCAAAAGCAGACTTCACTAAATATGGATTTTCTGTTATCTACATGAAATTAAGGCAGAGGTGAAAATTATTTCAGCTTTAGTCTACATCATGTAGAATTTTTGGCCTGTGAACTGAGTATTTGTAAAGGACTGTAGTGTTATGTTTAATCTCCTGAAAGATCTTTACTAACCACTTTCAATAAGCTGAAAAGTTTTTTAATCTTGATGAATATTCCCCATATATTTTTCTAAAATAGATGTTTTAAATATGTCCTTAATTTAACCTTATCTGTTAGGGTGACCTTTTATTCCAGATCAGCCTTTACAATTTTTATCCCCGTCTTTGTCACAGACAGATCATGATATTCTAGCCTGAGTTTAGTATCATCTAAAGGCCATTCAGAAATTCTGTTAAAAATAAGTCATCTTTCTTACTTAATCATATCTCATATAGACCTATACTCTGTAGATAGTATAGCTGATAATTCATTTACAACCTTTAGAATCTCTCAGTAAAAGAGATGGAAATCAGGCCTTTTGAGAGTCATTGTAACAGCAACTAAAAACACTGGAAAAAATATATTGAGAAGTACACTTGGTATGTATTTATTTACAATTGAGTCTGCTATTCTGGGTAATAAATGAGGTGGGATAGGGAAGATAAAGCAAACCCACAAATTTAAAACATATGTAAAATAACTGCAAGAGTATTCTGTACATAATTTATATTTAAACATGAAATGAAGATATGAAGTGAGGTTAAAAATGAAAAGGAAAAAGTTCAGGGTCTTTTCTGCATGTATTATGGTTTGTCTGAAATCTGGATAGTTTTTCCATGAGTAATTGAAAATTGACTATACTTCACATCTGTTTTGGCTTAACTAGAATATGTCAACTACTACTTCCACTCAGAGCACAAGTTCTTTGTGTCTTGTTCAAAGGTGTCCTTTACCTGTGCCATATTTGTTATATTTTTCAGATTCTAGTCAAGGCCCACAGCGTAACCAAAATGATTGTTTAAACTACTCTCTTTGATCCCCCTTTTTTTTTTTAGTTTTTCAAATTCTATAGTTCTAATATCTATTATAAGGTAGTAGAGGAATTCCCTCTTTCCTATTAAGGCCATCTTTACAGAACAAAGACACTGTGAGAATACTTGTAAGGAAATCTGACCATCCTTAGCTTGTATTATCAGTAAGACCATGCAAATTGGTTTTGTTAGTTTACTTCTGTCTTTTAAAATCACTCATTGTCACTTATTCTTTAGATACTGCAAATAATAGAAGACTGAAAGGCAAATTATCTTAATTATTTAGACTAGGATTTTTTTGTTATATTCTTGACATGATCTGATTTGATTTGTGATTTCAGATGCTTCAGTCATAGTCAGAATATATTGTGTTATTGTTTGCTGTTCAGCCAAGATGGAGTCCCTCTGTAATACAAAATTCAAGCTGCTCTTTAGATACTCTTCAGAATATACTGAGTAATCGTTAGATTAAAAAAAAATATTTGCTTCAGGGAATATTTTAGGGTGAATTTCAGTTCTATTTTAGAAAGAGACTTATGCTTTATGTCAAGCTTCAGAATTTGCAGAGAAGGAGCAATGTCCACATTCAGTTCTGCTCCCTGGGCTACAGGGAGAGGTGTGGTGCCACATTTTGCAGTGCGAGTGCTCTCCTCAAAAGGATTGTGGAGGAGGTGAAGGAAACCTTGACTGCTTAAGGGATGACATCATGCATTTCCAACTGCTGAAACTGATGGCCCTACTTAACTATTTCTTGCTGAAGTGGTTGTCTATTTATATGTATTAATCAACTTCAATATTTAACTGTATTCATGACTTTTCTGAACTTTGATATCTGGTATTCTGTCAAGTCACAGAAGCTTCTTTGCTTACTGAACACCATTTCCTATAAACAGTCCAATCCTTGCTTTCTAGGGGACATGGACATGCAAATGTGAGTATCTGTGATATCAAGCTAACTCTGCAGGGAAATTTGAGGGAGCTGTTTAAATTAGTCATCTCTTAGCAACTGTTGTATCAGACAGGTAAAATCTGGAGGAAGGATGTGGGGGCAGGTTCTGACACAAATTGCCTTTACTATGTCTTTAAATAAGGTGCAAAACCAGCATCTGTACTCCAAGTCCAGTTCAAAGAATAGAGGACTGCTACTGTTTTAGGGTTAGGAAAAAAATATGGAATCTTAGTTTAGAAGCAAAAATTTAGAGAAGGTAGGTGGTGACTTGTTCTGCTCCTAATTCCTTGTGCTCTCAGACTGAACACAGTCTGACCCACCACGCCCAGAGCATGTACCTTCCTCTCCAAGTCTTCACCATCCTGGGCAGGGCTCATGAGCACTTAAGTCTGAGGGAGAGGAGGCATCTTTCCAAAGAATGGCACCTGAACAGTGTGGCTGTAAGACAGACTGAAATTTGCAGAGGGGCAAGACGGAGGAGAGCTAAAGACCTTGTTCTTCACCACCTTTGCAACGTGACAAGATTCTGTGGATGAATGAAGTGTGCAGTCCTGTGCTCACAGGAATGCATCTGTTGCCCTCTCATTTTCGGTGCAAAAACATTTGCCTCTCCTCCTGTATGGTCCCGGTTCAGCCCCATCCCCTCCCTGATACAACTCTGCCGTCCCTCATCACCAGTGTGGTCTCTGAAGTAGTTTGTCCATGCTTCCCCTGTAATCCAGACTTTTGTTCAAAAGTACACAGTGAAGAAAAGATGGAGATAGAGGCAGGTTTTGGCATACGTGTGTGTAAAAAATTAGGATCTCTCACACATAAATAGCTGTGCCACAGTTCAAGATTTTACAGAATCCAGAAATCATCAATCATCCACCAGGTGTGAAAATTGCATTAACATTAAAGCTCTTCAAGGATCAGAACAATAATATAAAGCCCTCTCAAAACTTTACTTCTTCATTTTTACTCTTGATGCCAGATTATGGCTTTGATTTCAGTCTGACTTCACTGGAATTATAAATGTGCCTTAGTTATGTTTTGTGTAGAGCTTGGGTGAAGCCCTATAGGAAGGCTGCCCTGCTTTTTGTAGCAGTGATTTTTGCAGTGTGTTTTATTCCTGTCCCAAATAAACAATACTATAGAAATCAATTAATTTTCTTCACTGGCTACCAGAAAACCACAACTCTGGCATTTGATCTTTGCACTTAAGGACATAGTCTTTTTTAATATAAGCTTGAAATCCATAGAAATTATTGTTCAACGTATTACTTGATCCATATGAACTTGGGCAAAGGCTGTGGAGATGCTTTTTTCAAACTCTAGAATTAAATCTAGACAACTTAATACTTCTGAATTTAGCAAGTGCTATTTTAGTAATTGACTAGTTTTAGATTAGAAACATGGTATGATTCTATGAAAAAGAATATTTTGAGTTGGGCAATCTCTAAATTTATCAGCTATTTTTCTATGTTATTGGAGGCATTATCTTCCCCACATGCAGATCTCCTTTCTGAAAAATACACTCTCAAGTCCAGAGGTGAAGAAGTATTAATCTTCAGAATCTGAAAACAGTTTTTCACTTTTATTTATAAATAGCCCTTTTTTGTTTATATAACAAATGTGTCCATATAGCTGGTAGTTATTTCCAAACAAAGCATTTGTAAAGGTTATGTTGGAAGCCTTTCTGGCTGGAAAGAAGCAGAAGTCCTTTTGTATCAGTGGGTGTATATCCAGCCATATACCCTATATACGCAGAAAAAGTTGTCTTTTTGCACCCCCCTCCCCAGGGGGCTTTCTTCCATTCACCAGTAAATTTTGATGGGCAGATATAAAGCTGAAGCTAACTGCTCCAGTGTTTGTGAAGTTCGCACCATCTGGAAACTTGGACATTAAGACAGTGCAAATATCAGTGCGTATGTGTTTTGATTCATCCAACTGGATGCAGTACTGACACTAGCACCCTAAATTTGATTTATTTCTAGCTAAAATTGCTCTGACTGCTGAGAAGGGAACTATTTATTTATTTATTTTCTTTGGAGATCACTGCCTACTGAGATTAGATGCTCAGGGAGATTTGTTTTAATTCTCTTAATATTGCAGGAAATAGTTTTTTAGAAAGCCAAGGTTATCCACAGTCCTGGAACTTGTAAGGAGGAATTCTAGCATGGAAACTGGACCACAATGCCAGCTGAAATAGCACAAGAGAAAATGCTATTTTGCAAGGGACAGCTGGAAGAAATCCAGGATGCAAAGTCAACAGCTGTCTTCAGTTGTCCCAGTATAGTGATTTCATCACTGGTTCACAGTGAGAATTGTGATTCTTACCAGCCTCTTAGTTTGGGAGAAAATTACTATTTATTTGTAGGAATGCTATAGCTGAATGATTTTGTGTCTTAAGAAAAATTATAGAGTGAGAGTAGATTTTTGGCAGGGTCTTTGATGCTCTCTCACACAACAGTCTTGTGTAAAGGTGTTTGAAGCCTGGGTTGTGGTCTGATGAACAACAATGTGGTTTGGATCAGTGGGCCCAGAGAGTGATTTTAATGGGTCATACTTTGCTTGGAGGCTGGTAGCGAGAGAAGTACTACAGGGTTCTGTTCTGATTGTGTTCAATATCTTAATCTATGACTTGGAGGACAGAACAAAGTGCTGCTGTTGGGAGTCTGGCTCCTGGGAAAGAACAATTTCTCACAAAGTTACAGGCTGCGATCTGCCAGTCTGTGGAGCAGCTCCATGAGAAAGTACTGGGGCTGTGGTAGGTAGAGAGGCAAGCATGGGACAGCAGTATCTGCCTGATGGCAAAGGCAACAACAACTTCCTCAGCTGCGCAAACAAGGGAAATCAAGTGAAGTGATGATCCCCTTTACTCAGCATTTCTTATAACCCATCTAAACTACTCCTTATAGTTTGGGGCCCCTCTGAACAAGAAGGGTGTCAATATGCTGTAGGGAGTTCAGCAGAGTGGTGATGAGGAGCCAAGGATCTGGGGCTCCTTGGCTGAAGTCTGGGGAAGGGTTGACTTGACAGCAGTCCTTCAGCTCCTACCAGGAGGTCATCAACAACGTGGTACCAGGCTCTTTGTCTCTTTTTCTCCCACCGTGTTCAACAGGAGTAAATTGAAAAAAGAGGAGCTGTACTGAAAAGGCTTTTCACCATGAAGACAGTACAATACTGGAAAAGATGGCAACTGCACAGGCTGTGCAGACAGTCCTTGGAGATTTTCCATCTGGGAATAGCCCTGAGCAAGCTGACCTGAGCAGACTTTACTTGGAAGAGATTCGAGTAGAGCTCTCTTGAGGTCTCTTCCAGCCAGTAGTATTCTGTGATTATCCAGAGGGGGCACTTTATGGAACAAATGGAACAGCTACGTCCTGGTCTCACAGTTTAAGGGGAATAAAACCAAACAAACCCCATAAAAAACCATCAAAACCACCCCCATCAAAAACCCCACAACACACCCCCTCCTCAAATATTTCCTATGTAAAGACAGGGGCATCAATAGATGTCTATATCCTCAGAACAGAATGAAGTCCCCATTCCCCCTCGAGGGTCCTTTTCCATCCTGTTGCCAGACATGCAAAATGAGAAACAAGCACAGAAGTGTTCTGTATCCGATATCTGAAGATGAGGGTCTGAACAGAGGCTTCTCCCTCACCCCCCTAACTATTCCAAGGGCTTCCTCTGTACAGAAGGGGTTTTCCCTCTTTGCTTTGGACTCCTGTTTTATTTTACTTTTTTAAATAACTTTGATCACTACCATTTGATCTGACAAGAACATCCCCCAAGGCCTTTTCCAGAATCATGACAATGTATTAGTGTCATCCCGAAGGCAGAAGGAAACTAATATGTGTGTGTGCATATATGGATGTATTTCCCAATTGGAGCTCTGCAAGTGGGGGGACAAAGAACAGGGTGTAATGCAGAGAAGATGAGCACAGAGAGCTGAGGAAGTCAGTCACAGGCGCTAAGGATGCATGTTCAGTCTCATTGCGAAGGAATGTTAAATGAAGATGACCATAAGAGAAGACAAGTGATGCCTTTAGAAAACAAGATCCAGCTCTTTGTGAAGCATCTTGGGAATGCTGATCTCATATGCAGTCATGGCTTAAAGAACCAGTGTTCCCATGCAGCCCTCTCTGATCTCCCACCTACCCCTTGTCCAGCTTAAAGCATTGCCTCTCTTGGCAAGGTCAGGGTCCCATCATCTGCGCTCAGGGACTGGGAATGCAAACCCAGGAGCACCATTTATTAATGATGAGGAAAAGTAATTTGTCTGTTAGAAGCTAACTATGCATAGTGGAGTTGGGGTAATAAAGGAGATGGGGAAATTCTGTTGCACCAGTTAAAGAGAAAGCAATGTGTGGGAGCAGTCAGTTTTAAGAATTACGTCTTTGTCCTGGTGATGACAATTAAGAGACATAAACACCAGTGACGTGGAAAGGGTATGATCAGACTGTCTAAACTACAACCAAAAGAAAAAGAACCTAAACACTTCGTATCTGGATAGAACTAAATTCCTTACCACAATGATTCCTTCATCAGCTGTTAGGTCAACACAAGTACTTCCGCAGTGTTTTGTAATGGAATCTGCACCTGGAATTTTCCTCATTTCATCACAAGTAATGTTTATAATTTCTTGACATACGACAATAGAGTACCTTGTGGCTTTCTCCAGCTATCAGAACTGAGAGTACAGATGGATTATTTCTCATGGTGTTGCTTTCAGCTGCCTCTTATTGCCACATATATTTTTCTGCATATGTACATTTTCCGCTGATCCTCAGTATACAGAAGACAGAGTGTATAAATCATGCTTTTCACGTTCCTGGGTAGGGCTGCTCTTGCTGAACACATTCAAAACAAAATGACTACGGTTTCACAAAATCTTAAAAGAAATTAACCACTGAGATTACTTTTTTTACTTGCATTAAAGTAATTCTGACTTTTCCCTGGAAAGCTTTTGGTATGAAAGCCAAAATGGTTGTGTTTTTTACAGCACAATATTAAAATAATCAAAGAAGAAATACGGTGTTATCTGCCAGATATTTCTGTAGTATCTGCCTCAATTCCAGCTTTCCAGTCTCAAAAACCTTTGAACCTGTGTTATTTTTCTCCCTGCCTTATTCCAGAGGCACATGTGGTGATAGTACTCATCTGTTGTAACTGCTCTGTGACAGCATTATATTGACCTAGATGATATTATCCAACTGGGAATTTTTCCCAGGTTAGCTCCGATGTTATGTCATCAATTTGATAAAGTAGATCCTGCCAGAGACAAAAATCACTTCCCAAGATAAATTCAAGGCAGTTGTTTTTTGTTAGGTATGAGTCCTCTTTCTAGTAGTGTCAATATCAAAGTGAAAAGTTCTGGTCTCTGGTTTTTAGTCACTCACATAAATTCATTAAAACCTTATCTATTTCCCCCAGCTGACCCACATGTGCTGGTTGTGGCAGACACCCATTCTGCTCCTTATTACATTTTGGGTATTTAGACTCTAATTTTTTTCTTACAGATAAGAAATTCACAGCTATTCAAGTCTTATTGTAACAATTCTCTAGACCATGGCCTGGTCTAGAGAACAGATGCATTGTATCTGAATTTACCTCTCTGACTAGTAAAGCCCACAGATACGACCCAATTCTGTAACAAAATCATTATTAAGAATTGATGTCCAAGTAATTAATTTGTTGGGTAATCAAATTAGTTTTGTATTCTTCAGCAGGAGAGACTGAAATGGATTACTATTGACAAGTATTTTCCAAACAGTGAAAAAAATCTTTCAACTGAAAGATATTTTATATTCATCAAGTCATTCCTGTTTGCCATTGACAGACTGATTGCTGTTCCCAAGGCTCAAGGAGACCAATGTGTCCTCTATAATTTATGTCTGGAGTTTTTAGCTTGAGGAAAAACTTTTCAGGGATTCACATACAAATATGCCATTCTGTCTGTATGTAAACCTCAAAAATCTCTGGTTCATTAAAAAACAAAACAAGAAACACCAGCAACCACAAAGAAACAAAAGAATTTTTTTTTTCTGTTTTCACATTTTTTTAAATATTATGAATATTTTTGCGTTTCTCTGGATTGCTGTTGTATTTGCCTTACAAATACCTCATTATCCACAAACCTTTAATCAGAACATGAAAGGATCATTTTATCTCCTGTACTACTTTTTGTGCTCTATTTCCCAAGGCTTCTATTGATTTTTTTAATGCAAATAACTTAAAAGGATTTAATTTTGTTGTTGCAAAGCAATTACCTTTAGTTAGAAAGGGTTTAATTGTGATTTTATTTGAATGCTATGTTGGAATTTCTTCTAGTGGTTCATGATGTTTCTGTGTTTTAAATGAATTAATTATGTGTGTATAAAAATATTAAAATATTTCTATTAGATTTTTTTAAAAAAGATGACATTAGAGTTATACTAGGACTGTGTAAGGATTCCCAAACTGTCAACTGCTTGCTGAAGAAATTTTTAACAGATGTTTCATAGGTACTGTTTTTTTTCATTACAGCCTTCCATAAATGATCTTGTGAACAAATTTATTGATAATGGTAATAGTTAGCATTAAGTAGTCTGAGGCTCAAGACTATGAACATGTCTGTAATGATATAGGAATGTGGGGGTATTAATTTTTTTTTAAATATATCAATTTCCTTAGACTAGACAACTGGTCATATCCTGCTGCCATATGGAGAAGCATATAGTGCCTGAATTGCAGGGTGATGTTTTATACCTACTGATGTAACTGCTTCTAATGGTATGAGTACATTTTAAAGTTGTATGGAAAGCTTTCATTCCTCATGCATAAGGATCAGATTTCTTAACCAATTTATGTTCCAGTAACTTTGGGATATTTTCATATAAGCACTCCCCTTTGTCTTTCTAGTTAGATCTAATTCTCTCAAATTACCCTATTGTTCTCCAGAATCCTCATTTCTTCAGAGGAAGAAAGCATGGATTTCATTTAGGACACTAAAGAGTATTAAAGATGTTTGCTTAAGTTTGCATAGTCCAAATATTTTCTGTTTTAGGTATTTCAGATTTTTCTGGGTGATTTACCTGTGAAATACGATATCCCTCATAGTAGACTGTGTCAATGCAATGGGTTCTGCTCTATTGAGAATATATTTACAGAGCTTGTTTCTTCTTGTGTACCTAAGTCATATGTTGACACCCCTGTCTAGTGCTGAGGGGAGCTAAAAGCTCTTATATCAGACACTGTCTCAAGTGTGCATCCATCTTTTGATAACCACTCAGTCAGTATCAATGTCTCTGACCCACATTCAGCTTTCTTGTATGAGGCACCAGGGATAGGCAAGCCGAAGTACAGAGCTACAGATATTTGGGGCTGTATTCAGAGCCAATGAAACATGGCAATCTCCGGTAGATGATTGGAGTGGGAGAAGAGCACCTAAAGTGGGAATAATGTGTGATAGAAGCAAACCAGCCCAGTCTTCTTCCACCTCCCAACCCACCCAATACCCCCAATAAGGTTTTTCTGTGTAGGAGAGAGAAGAGCTTTGCACCAACTCTCTTGTTGCATACTTTATTCATAATGCAATTCTGGGTTAAAAGGAAAGTAACAGAGAAGTATCAAAGTAACAGTACAGGTCCTTCCTCTGTCAGAATTACTGTTCTTTAATGAACACAAATAACTAAGGCCTTATTCTAAGGCTTACTGTGGAAACTGCACACAGTACAGTGCTCTGTAGTAGCATTGGGGTAGAGTGGACCATTCTGGATTTGCAGTCAAGGCTATGACCTGCAAAGTTGCCTGTGTCAGTTCTGGGGCACTCTAGATTTTGCCCAAAGTAGGGCAGACCAGGACTGCCTAAATTCTCTCTAGTTTTTTCCTTTCCGGTTTACTCTTTACTTTAAAACACCTCTGAGTGCCTCACCTTTTCATATTTCAGAAGCAGCAGTAAGGTAGAGGCAATTATAAAAATGCCTTGGAAAGGCTTCCTAGACTGGGCTGCAGATCTGCCGTGCTGAATCAGACATGGACAGTGCAGAAATGCAGCATTTCCAGAATTATTAATCAGGGAATTCTGTGCAAGGGATAGGGAAGATTTTTAGTGCAAAGGTTCCATTTTAGGAAGATGTGGTAGTGCTGCTCCCCCATGTCTGCTCCAGCAAGACAGACACTCAGTGCTGAGTCAGAGCTTCAGGACAGAGCCTCTCTGTCTTAGCTGAAGGCAGGAAATCTAAGGTGCACTTTCCTTCTGCCTCTCCTGTTACAGCAGTTGGTTTCAGAGGAAGGCATTGATCTTGCACTACATTTGGAGTCAAGGCTCCAGGGATACCACCCTATGTAATCAGTTCTGTTTCTCTGTCCCCCTCCCCCCCACCCCTTTATTGTCCCCTGCTCAACCTTTTGCTCCTAAACATCCTTGAAACAGGGCTGAAAAGTCCTCTGTTCTGTATACATTCAGGGACAACTTTCTCAGAGCGAGGAATTGTTTAATCCCAATGTGGCGGGTGAATAATAGGGGACTCTTTTTACCTAACAAAAGCTCTCCAAATGTTAGTTTTACCTGAGCACTTGCACCCTTGATGAATCAACTGTCCCTCTTAAAAGCCTCTTATTCTTCAAGGCCATGACTTTTACTTGTGTAGCAGCTTTGTTTTGTAACACTTGCTGTTTCCATTCTTCTTTGTTTAGATGTTTTGTCAATATTAGTGTGCTTACTGTTTCAAAGGCAGCGTTTTAAGGCAAGCAACATCTTACTCTTTTTGAAGAGGGAGACACTGTTCTATTTGTAGCTAATGTTTACTTTTCTGCTTAAATGCAGTTACTCTCATTTTGAAATGACCCCATGTTTTCATACAACAGTTTCTTTGACAAGAACCAAATGCTTAGCATGTGTGTGTTTTATGTATTCTTACAGAGAAGGACCACATCCCTCAAACAAATAACCTTCTTCACTGAATACAAGGAAAGGCTGAAAATGTAACTCTCTTCAGCTTGTTACTTCATTTATCTTTTTCTATGTATGGTGTACAACTGAGAAACTGTAACAGCTTAAATAGCTTTGCAGATGACCTCTTGATCTCATGAGCCCCCC